>JAGSMT010001106.1:0-21430 GCA_029286875.1 Lamproptera curius
AACCGCAAAACACTATATTGAACGGTTAAATAAAATGTTTAAGGCTTATAGGAGCGCTATATTTAAATAGGAAAGACCAAACAAAACAAATCTGCATGCTTGTTGATTGTCCGGGATAACGAATTATTAAAACCGAGATGTCAATTTATGGAAATAACGGAATATAATTCAAAAACAGGGAATCTTGATCAAAACAAATCGGCAAATAAGATTATTTACCGCAAAAACAAAGATTGAACGGTCAACGCTAATTTTATATGGGCTTAAACGGAGGCATTTAAATAGCAGAAATGACCGTAACGAAAAATCGGATGTTTGAGAGACAGTACCCGATAACGCAACATTAAAATCCTGAGATGTCAATTTATTTGAATAGAAGGGATTTCAAAAACAGGATGAATCTTGATCAAAACAAACGGCAAAACAAGTTGATAATTTACGAAAACGTATTGGGTCAACGTAAAATGTTATATGATCTTATACGGAGCGCTATATTTAAATAGCAGAAAGACCCATAACCAAATCGGATGTTTGAGGACAGTGTACCCGGAAATGCAATTATTAAAACCTGAGATGTCAATTTAATGCTAAATAACGGGGTATACCAAACAAGGGTTGAATCTTGATCAAAAAATGTCAAATACAATTTGATTATTTATCAATAAACAAGATTGAACGGTAACGCAATTTTATATGGGCTTAAACGGGAAAATAGGAAATGACTGAATCGAAACAAATCGGGATGTTTGAGTTGACAGTGTACCGCCATAACGCAATTAGTAAAATCCAAAGATATCAATTTAAAGGAAATAACGGGTTTTCTTTAAATTACAGGATGAATTTTGATCGAACAAATCCAAAATGCGTTGATAATTTACCGCTAACACAAGAATGAACGTTCAACAAATGTTATATGGGCTTATTCGGAGGCTATATTTTAAAGCAAAATGACCCGTAAAAAACAAATGGATGTTTGAGTTAAATACCGGATAACGCAATTATTAAAACCAGAGATATCAATTTAAGAAATAACAGGGATATCTTCAAAAACAGGTATGAATTTGATCAAAAAAATCGGAAAACAAGTTGAAACACCGCAATTAAAAGATTGAACGGTCAACCAGAATGTAATATGGTTTATACGGAGCGCTATATTTAAATAAGAAATACCCAATCGAAACAAATCGGCATGTTTGAGTTGACAGGTACCGCGATAAAATTATTAAAACTGAGATTAATTTATTTTTGGAATATATTTGGGAAATATCTTCAAAACACGGGATGAATCTTGAAAAAAAATCAACAAATACAAGTTGATAATTTACCCAATAACACTAGTATTGAATTCATAAAAAAGGGCTTATACGGAGCGCTATATATAAATAGCAGAAATGACCAATTATCAAAACAAACTGATGTTGTTGACTGTTTTTGATAACGCAATTAAAAATCCTGGATGTCAATTTATTGGAATATAAGGAATATATCTTCAAACACGGGAAATCTTGATCAAAACAAATCAACAAATGCAAGTTGATAATTTGCAAAACACAAGTATTGAAGGTCAACGAAAATAATATATGGGTTATACGGAGCGTTTATATTTAAAAGCAGAAATGACCTTGAATCGAAACAATCGGATGTTTGAGTTGATAGGTACCCATAACGCAAATTATTAAAACCAGAGATACAATTTAAAGGGAATGAACGGGGTATTTTTTTAAAAACAGGGAATCTTGACGAACAAAGGCAAATGGGGTTGATAATTTACCGCAATGACACAAATTTAGGTCTACGCAAATGTTATATGGGTTTATAGGAGCCATATTTAAAACAGAAATGACCGAATCGAAACAATTGGTGTTTGAGGAAAGCAGAAATGACCCGAATCGAAACAAGTCAAAGAGGAGGAAGTACCGCGATAATGCAATTATTAAAATTTGAGGGTCAAATTATTTAAAGAGGAATATTTCAAAATAAAAGAATTTTGTCAATCAAAACAAATGGAGAACAGGTTGATATTTACGCAGAACCAATTTGAGCGGTCAATGAATAAGGAAATTATATGGAGCGCGAAATAGCGGAAATGACCGTGTCGAAAAAACGGCATGTTTGAGGAAGTACCGGATAACGCCATTAAAATCCTGAGATGTCAATTAATTGCGAATATAATGCGGATATCCAAATAACAGGTAGAATCTGATAAACCAATCCAAATACAAGTTGAAAACGCAATAAAGTATTGAACGGTCAACGCAAATGTAATATGGAGGCCTATTTTAAATAGCAGAAATGACCCGAACCCGAAACAAATATGTTTGAGTTGAAATACGATAGAGCAATTTTAAAATTTTAAGATATCAATTTAGGAATAAAGGGGATATTAAATAACAGGTAGAATCTGATCCAAATCGGCAAGCAGGTTATATTTTACTGCAGTAACAATGCCGAACGGTCAAGGAAAAGGTTTAAGGAGGTTATTTAAATAGCAGAAATGACCCATAATCAAAACAAATGGCAGTTTGGTTGACAGTGTACCCGATAATGCAAATTAAAAATTGGATGTCAATTTATGGAATATAACGGGGATTCTTCAAAACACAGGGAATTTATCAAAACAAATCAAAAAAAGTTAAAATTTACCGCAAAAAATAGTATTGAACGGTTAACGTAAATGTTATATGGGCTTTATAGGAAATATTTAAAAGCAGAAATGACCTTAACAAACAATGGCAGTTTGAGTTGATAGTGACCCATAACGCAATTAAAACCGAGATATCAATTTATTTGCGAATGCAACGGGTTTATCTTCAAAACAGGTATAACTTTGATCAAACAACGGCAAATAAAAGTTGATAATTTCCGCAATTAACAAGTATTGAAACGGTCAAGGAATCTAGGCTTATAGAAACGCTATATTTAAATAGCAGAAATGACCCATAATCAAAACAAATCGGCATGTTTGAGTTGAAGTGTACCGCGATAACGTAATTATTAAAATCCTTGAGATGTCAATTTATGCGAATATAACGGAGTATATCTTTAAATAACAGAAATTTGTCTTGATCAAAACAAATCGGCAAGTACAGGTTGATATTTTACTGCAGTAAACAAGTATTGAACGGTCAAGGAATTCAGGGTTTATACGAAACGCTATATTAAATAGCAGAAATGACCCTAATCAAAACAAATCGGCATGTTGGAGTTGACAGTACCGCGATTATGCAATTATTAAAATCCTGAGATGTCAATTTATGTGCGAATATAAGAGTATATCTAAACAGAAAATTGTCTAGATCAAACCAAATCGGCAAGTACAGGTTGATATTTTATCAATAAAGGTATTGAACGGTCAACGCAAAATGTTATGGCTTTACGGAGCCTATATTTAAATAGCAGAAATGACTCTGAATCAAAACAAATCGGCATGTTTGAGTTGACAGGTACGCAATAACGCAATTATTAAAATTAGATGTTAATTTATTTGAAATATAAGGGAATATCTTCAAAAACAGAAATTAGTCTAGATCAAACAAATCGGCAAGTACAGGTTGATATTTTACTACAGTAAAACAAGTATTGAACGGTCAAGGAAACAGGTATAAGGGCTTATATGGAGCGGTGTTTAAATAGGGAAATTACTGTAGTCGAAACAAACCGGTTTGTTTGAGTAGACAGTGTAGCGAAACACAACTATTAAAACTCTAGATATCAATTTATGCGAATATAATGGGGTATATCTTCAAATAAAGTATGAATCTTGATCAAACAAATTGGCAAACATAAGTTGATAATTTACCGCAATAACACAAGTATTTAACGGTCAACGCAAAATGTAATAGGCTTATAGGAGCGCATATTTAAATAGCAGAAATTTGTCTTGATCAAAACAAATCGGCAAGCAGGTTGATATTTTACCGCAGAATACGTATTGGACGGTAAAGGATACAGGGGCTTATACGGAGCGCTATATTAAATAGCAGAAAGACCCATAATCAAAACAATCGGATGTTTTAGTATAAGGTACGCGATAGTACAATTACAATCCTGCGATGTCAATTTTATGTGCGAATATAACGGGATATCTTCAAAAACAGGTATGAATCTTGATCAAAACAAATCAGCAAATGTTATATGGGCTCCAACGGAGCGCTATATTTAAAAAAGGAAATGACCGTAATCGTTACAAATCCATGTTTGAGTAGACAATGTAACGGATAACGCAATTATTTAAACCTGGATGTCCATTTATGAGCGATTATTTCGGGGAATATATTTAAAAAGACAGGTATGAATCTTGATCAAAACAACTCGGCAAATACATTGATAATTTACCGCAATAACACAAGTATTGAACGGTCAACGCAAAATGTAATATGGGCTTATACGGAGCGCTTTATTTAAGTAGCAGAAATGACTCGTAATCGAAAACTAATCGGCATGTTTGAGTTGACTGTGTACCGCAATAACGCAATTATTAAAATTTGAGATGTCAATTTATGCGAATATAACGGGTATATATTTAATAACAGAAATTTGTCTTGATCAAAACAAATCGGCAAGTACAGGTTGATATTTTACTGCAGTAACACAAGTATTGGACGGTCAAGAATACAGGGCTTATACGGAGCGCTATATTTAAATAGCAGAAACGACCATAATCAAAACAAATCGGCATGTTTTAGTTGACAGTGTACCGCGATAATACAATTATCAAAATCCTGCGATGTCAATTTATGTGCAATATAACGGGTATATCTTTAAAACAAAATCGTTCAGATCAAAACAATTCGGCAAGTACAGGTTTATAATTTACCGCAATAAAACAAGTATTGAACGGTCAACGCAAAATGTTATATGTGCTTATACGGAGAGCATTTTAAATAGCGGAAATGACTCAAACGAAAGAAATGGCATGTTTGAGTAGACAGAGTACCGCGATACCGCAATTATTAAAATCCTGGTATGTCCATTTATGAGCGTCTATATCGAGGATATGTTAAAACAACAGGTATGAATCTTGGTCAAAACATATCGGCAAATACTAGTTAATAATTTACCGCAATAACACAAGTAATGAACGGTCAACGCAAAATGTTATATGGGCTTATACGGAGCGCTATATTTAAATAGCAGAAATGACTCGTAATCGAAACAAATCGGCATGTTTGAGTAGACAGTGTACCGCGATAACGCAATTATTAAAATCCTGGTATGTCCATTTATGAGCGATTATATCGAGGATATATTAAAACAACAGGTATGAATCTTGATCAAAACAAATCGGCAAATACAAGTTGATAATTTACCGCAATAACACAAGTATTGAACGGTCAACGCAAAATGTTATATGGCTTATATGGAGCGCTATATTGAATAGCGAAATGACTGTAATCGAAACAAATCGGCATGTTTGAGTAGACAGTGTACCGCGATAACGCAATTATTAAAATCCTGAGATGTCAATTTATGTGCGAATATAACGGGGTATATCTTTAAATAACAGAAAATTGTCTTGATCAAAACAAATCGGCAAGTACAGGTTGATATTTACCGCAGTAACACAAGTATTGAACGGTCAAGGAATTCAGGGCTTATAGAAAGCTATATTTAAATAGCAGAATGACCCATAATCAAAACAAATCGGCATGTTGGAGTTGACAGTGTACCGCGATTGTGCAATTATTAAAATCCTGATGTCAATTTATGTGCGAAAATAACGAGATATATCTTTAAATAACAGAAAATTGTCTAGATCAAAAGAAATCGGCAAGTACAGGTTGATACTTTACTGCAATAACACAAGTATTAAACGGTCAACGCAAAATGTTATATGAGCTTATACGATGCGCTATATTTAAATAGCAGAAATGACCTGAATCAAAACAAATCGGCATGTTTGAGTTGACAGGTACGCAATAACGCAATTATTAAAATCCTGAGATGTTAATTTATTTGCAAATATAACGGGGAATATCTTCAAATAACAGAAATTAGTCTAGATCAAAACAAATCGGCATGTACAGGTTGATATTTTACTACAGTAAAACAAGTATTGAACGGTCAAGGAATACAGGTATAAGGGCTTATACGGAGCGCTATGTTTAAATAGCGGAAATGACTCTGTAGTCGAAACAAATCGGCTTGTTTGAGTAGACATTGTACCGCGATAACACAACTATTAAAATCTAGATATCAATTTATGTGCGAATATAACTGGGTATATCTTCAAATAACAGGTATGAATCTTGATCAAAACAAATCGGCAAATACAAGTTGATAATTTACCGCAATAACACAAGTATTGAACGTCAACGCAAAATGTTATATGGGCTTATACGGAGCGCTATATTTAAATAGCAGAAATGACCCGTAATCGAAACAAATCGGCATGTTTGAGTTGACAGTAGCAGAAATGACCGAATCGAAACAAATCGCATGTTTGAGTTGACAGTGTACCGCGATAATGCAATTATTAAAATTCTGAAATGTCAATTTATGTGCGATTATAACGAGGAATATCTTCAAATAACAGAAATTTGTCTAGATCAAAACAAATCGGCAAGTACAGGTTGATATTTTACTGCAACACAAGTATTGAGCGGTCAATGAATACAGGTATAAGGGCTAACGGAGCGCTATGTTTAAATAGCGGAAATGACTCAGTCGAAACAAATCGGCATGTTTGAGTAGACAGTGTACATGCGATAACGCAACTATTAAAATCCTGAGATGTCAATTAATCGTAAGGAATATAATGGGGTATATCTTCAAATAACAGGTATGAATCTTGATCAAAACCAATCGGCAAATACAATTTGATAATTTACCGCAATAACACAAGTATTGAACGGTCAACGCAAAATGTTATAAGGGCTTTACGATGGCTATATTTAAATAGCAGAAATGACCCGTAATCGAAACAAATCGGCATGTTTGAGTTGACAGTGTATCGCGATAGAGCAATTATTAAAATTTTAAGATATCAATTTATGTGAATATAACGGGGTATATCTTCAAAACACAGGTATGAATCTTGATCAAAACAAATCGGCAAGTACAGGTTGATATTTTACTGCAGTAACACAAGTATTGAACGGTCAAGGAATACAGGGCTTATACGGAGCGCTATATTTAAATAGCAGAAATGACCCATAATCGAAACAAATCGGCATGTTTGAGTTGACAGTGTACCGCGATAACGCAATTATTAAAATCCTGAGATATCAATTTATGTGCGAATATAACGGGGTATATCTTCAAAACACAGGTATGAATCTTGATCAAAACAAATCAACAAATACAAGTTGATAATTTACCGCAATAACACTAGTATTGAACGGTCAACGTAAAATGTTATATGGGCTTATACGGAGCGCTATATTTAAATAGCAGAAATGACCCGTAATCGAAACTAATCGGCATGTTTGAGTTGATAGTGTACCGCGATAACGCAATTATTAAAATCCAGAGATATCAATTTATGTGCGAATATAACGGAGTATATCTTTAAATAACAGAAATTTGTCTCGATCAAACCGAATCGGCAAGTACAGGTTGATATTTTACTGCAGTTACACAAGTATTGAACGGTCAAGGAATACAGGTATAATGGCTAATACGGATAGCTATAATTAAATAGCAGAAATGACTCATAATCGAAACAAATCGGCATGTTTGAGTTGACAGTGTACCGCGAGAATGCAATTATTAAAATCCTGAGATGTCAATTTATGTGCGAATATAACGGAATATATCTTTAAATAACAGAAAATTGTCTAGATCAAAAGAAATCGGCAAGTACAGGTTGATACTTTACTGCAATAACACAAGTATTGAACAGTCAACGCAAAATGTTATATGAGCTTATACGATGCGCTATATTTAAATAGCAGAAATGACTCGTAATCGAAACAAATCGGCATGTTTGAGTAGACAGTGTACCGCAATAAGCAAATTATTAAAACTTGAGATGTTAATTTATTTGCAAATATAACGGGAATATCTTCAAATAACAGAAATTAGTCTAGATCAAAACAAATCTGGCAAGTACAGGTTGATATTTTACCTACAGTAAACAAGTATTGAACGGTCAAGGAAATACAGGTATAAGGGCTTATACGGGAGCGCTATGTTTAAATAGCGGAAATTACCTGTAGTCAGAAACAAATCGGCTTGTCGAGTAGACAGTGTACCGCGATAACACAACTATTAAAACTCTTAGATATCAATTTATGTGCGAATATAATGGGTATATCTTCAAATAAAGTATGAATCTTGATCAAAACAAATCGGCAAATACAAGTTGATAATTTACCGCACATACACAAGTATTTAACGGTCAAGCAAAATGTAATATGGGCTATACGGAGCGCTATATTTAAATAGCAGAAATGACCCGTAATCGAAACAAATTGGCATGTTTGAGTTGACAGTCAGAAATGACCCGTAATCGCAACAAATCGGCATGTTTGAGTTGACAGTGTACCGCGATAATGCAATTATTAAAATTCTGAAATGTCAATTATATTGCAAATATAACGGGGTATATCTTTAAATAACAGAAATTTGTCTTGATCAAAACAAATCGGCAAGTACAGGTTGATATTTTACTGCAGTAACACAAGTATTGAACAGTCAAGGAATACAGTTATAAGGGCTTATACGGAGCGCTATATTTAAATAGCAGAAATGACCCGTAATCGAAACAAATCGGCATGTTTGAGTTGACAGTGTACCGCGATAACGCAATTATTAAAATCCTGAGATGTCAATTTATGTGCGAATATAACGGGGTATATCTTCAAATAACAGGTATGAATCTTGATCAAAACAAATCGGCAAATACAAGTTGATAATTTACCGCAATAACACAAGTATTGAATGGTCAACGCAAAATGTAATATGGGCTTATACGGAGCGCTATATTTAAATAGCAGAAATGACCCGTAATCGAAACAAATCGGCATGTTTGAGTTGACAGTGTATCGCGATAGAGCAATTATTAAAATTTTAAGATATCAATTTATGTGCAAATATAACGGGGTATATCTTCAAAACACAGGTATGAATCTTGGATCAAACAAATCCAAAGTACAGGGTTATATTTACCGCAGTAACACAAGATTGAACGGTCAAGGAAACAGGGTTTATACGGAGCCTTATATTTAAATAGCAGAAATGACCCATAATCAAAACAAAATCGGCTTTGAGTTGAATTAAAGCGATAATGCAATTATTAAAACCTTGGAGATGTCAATTTATTGCGAAATAACGGGGTATATTTCAAAACACAGGTAAGGAACGGATCAAAAACAAATCAACAACATGTTAATAATTTAAGCAATAAAATATATTAAGGTCAACGTAAAATGTTAAGGGCTTATACGGAGCGCCATATTTAAATAGCAGAAATGACCTGTAATCGAAACAATCGGCATGTTTTGAGTTGATAGGACCGCGATAACGCAATTATTAAAATCCAGAGATGTCAATTTAAGGCGAATTTAAATATATCTAAATAAAAAATTTGTCTTGATCAAAAACAAATCGGCAAGTACAGGTTGATATTTTACTTGAAACGTATTGAACGGTTGGAAAATTAGGCTTATACGGAAACGCTATATTTAAAAGCAGAAAATGACCCATAATCAAAAACAAATCGGCATGTTGAAGTTGACAGTGTACCGCGATTATGAATTTATTAAAAACTTGAGATGTCAAAGGGAAATATAACGGAGTAATCTTTAAAAACAGAAAATTGTCTGACCAAACCAAATCGGCAAGTACAGGTTGATATTTTACTGCAATAAATAAGGATTGAAACGGTCAACGCAAAATGTTATATGGGCTTATACGGAGCGCCATATTTAAATAGCAGAAATGACTAGTAATCAAAACAAATCCGGCTGTTTGAGTTGACAGTGTACCGCAATAACGCAATTATTAAAACCTGAGATGTTAATTTATTTGCAAATATAACGGGGAATATCTTCCAAAAACAGAAATTAGTCTAGATCAAAACAAATCAAATACAGGTTGATATTTTCCCAAGTAAAACAAGTATTGAACGGTAAGGGAACACAGGGGGGGCTTATACGGAGCGCTATGTTTAAATAGGGAAATTACCAGTCGAAACAAATCGGCTTGTTTGAGTAGACAGGTACCGCGATAACACAACTATTAAAAATCCTTAGATATCAATTTAAAAAAGGAATATAATGGGTATATTTCAAAAACAAGTATGAATCTTGATCAAAACAAATCCAAATAAAGGTTGGGATAATTTTACCGAATAACACAAGTATTTAACGGTCAACGCAAATGTAATATGGGCTTTCATGGAGCGCTTTATATTTAAAAGCAGAAATTTGTCTTGGATCAAAAACAAATCGGAAGTACAGGGATTTTTACTGGAACACGGGTATTGGACGGTCAAGGAAACAGGGCTTATACGGAGCGCCAATTTAAATAGCAGAAACGACCCATAATCAAAACAAATCGGATGTTTTAGTTGACAGGTACCGCGATAGACAATTATTACAACCTGACAATTTATGTGGAATATAACGGGTATATCTTCAAAAACAGGTATGAATCTTGATCAAACAAACGCAAAATTTAAGGCTTTACGGAGCGCCCAATTTAAAAGCGGAAATGACCGTAATCGTTAAAATCGGCATGTTTGAGAGAAAGAACGGATAACGCAATTAAACTTGGTATGTCCATTTATGAGCGATTATTTCAATATATTTAAAAGACAGGTAGAATTTGATCAAAACAAATCGGCAAACAATTTGATAATTTACCGCAAAACACAAGTATTGAAGGTCAACGCAAATGTAATATGGGGCTTTATACGGGAGCGCTTTATTTAAATAGTAGAAATGACCGAACGAAACAATCGGCATTTTGAGTTGAAGTACCGCAAAAGAATTATTAAAATTTGAGATGTCAATTTAAAAGGGAATATAACGGGTAATTTAAAATAACAGAAATTTGTCTTGATCAAAAACAAATCGGAATACAGGTTGATATTTTTAGCAGTAAAAGTATTACGGTCGGAAACAGGGTTTTAGGAGCCATATTTAAATAAGAAACGACCCAAATCAAACAAACGGCTGTTTTTAGTTGAAGGTACCCGATAAGCAATTATTAAAACTTGAGATGTCAATTTATGCGAATAAACGCATATTTTTAATCAGAATTTGTCGACAAAAGAATCGGAAAGGTTTAATATTTTACGCAGTAACACAAGTATTGCTAAGGCCGGATTAGGGCTTTAAAGGGCTTTAAAACAGCAGAAAAACTCTAACGAAACAAACGGATGTTTGAGCAGAAAGGTACCGGAAACGCAATTATTTAAAATGGTATAATTTATGTGGAATTTAACGGGGTATATTTCAAAAACAGGTATGAACTTTGATCAAACAACAAAGGTTGGATAAATTACGAAAAAAGTATTAAACGGTCAATTTTCAAAAAATAGACTGTTCAAAAGTTTTAGATCAAATTAAGTTCAAAAATTAAAAAAAAAGGTTAATGAACGTTTTATAGATATAAGATATTTTTCTTTAGAAGGCGAACATTAACGCATGCCAATGAAGTTAAAAATTCTATCAATACTGAGAATGCAAAATTAAAAGATGAAGTGGAAAAGCAAATTAATGATGCTTACCGAATGTTATTGCCTTCAACTTCACCTTGAACACCCATGGGTAGCAAAAAGGAGCCTGGTAAACAAAAAATGGGGATCGTTTAAGATCCCCGTCAATTATTGAGTCACAGTTTAAAATTTATCCGCTTTTTTTATAAAATGACAATTAGATCATTAGACATTCGAAATATTTTTCACAGATTAGATCTGGTTTTACAATTAGTTCCAGACCCAAAGACGCTGAGAAAAACAGGAAAGTAACATAATCAAATGGGATTTTAATTAAAAATGTTCTCTAAAAATCCCCGCCAGTTTCAGAGGCGATGAACGAGTCCATGGTTAACAAGATTTAATTTGCATTTAGATAATTGTAATTTTCAAGACATTGAATTAATTAAAAAAGTTTGAACTTGTATTTATAAATTTGAGAAGCTAAAAATTTAGGATAAAGGGAGCGTCGTTTCATATAATTACAAATAAAGGTGTTTTACCAAACCAAGATAAAATTATAAAATTTTAACCAAACCTTAACTTTTTTAAGAAAGACGCAATTTAATTGGACTTATGAACAAATCAAGGGTTTAATTTCAAAACATAAAATTTCCTTTGCAGTATCCAGATTTTACAAACTTTTAGGGTCACTACAGATGTTCTAACATACAGAGGCGCAACTTATCACAAGGTGAAATAGGAAAAAGATAAACCAATTTCATGTCGACAAAAAACAAGAAGGCAATTACTCAACTGAAAAGAACTCCTTGCCACTTGTAAATACGTTTAGTAGAATGTTTAGTAGTTAGTGGAAAGGGGAAATAATGGGGTAAACTTCAAAAACAGAAATTGTCTTAATTAAAACAAATCAGCAAGAAGATTGATAATTTGCCCCAATAAAAGATTGAACTTAAAGCAAAATGTTTAAGGGCTTATACGATCCATAATTGAATAGCACAAAATGACTGTACCGAAACAACGGCATGTTTGAGAGCATCCCGCGATAACGCAATTATTAAACCGGGATGCCATTTAGAACGATTATATCGGGGGATATTTTAAACAATGGAAATGAATTGATCAAAAACAAATCGGCAATGTTGATAATACGCAATATCACAAGTATTGAACGGTCAACGTAAATGTTATAGGGCAAAAGTAGCGCATTTAAAAACTCGTAATCGAAACGAATCGGCTGGTTGAGTTGAAAATGTATTGCGGTTTGCAAAACAAAATCCTGAGATGTCAAAGCGAATGTAACGGGGATATTTTCAAATTACAAAAATTTGTCTTGATAATGGCGATTTACGCAGCAACATCGTCTATTGAATAAATATTGTTTAAAAATAGTAAATTAGTGTTTTGTGTTTTAAAAGTTGTAAATATCAGTGACTTTTAACTCAATTCGTGTGTGTAAGTGTTATTTAGTAATATCTACAGGCGTGAAAAAGATTTTAGAGAAATTATAATGAACTATTCTTACAGTGAATTGTTTTTGATTAAGTGTTCCTTTGGTACTAAAACTTTGTGCAAAGATAAAAGTTGTACTAGTTCAGTATTACAACTAAGTTTTCTTTAAGATTTGTGCCTTCTTGAAGCATTTAAAGAAAATTATATTGACTGATGACCTTTACTCTAAATTTTAAATCTTAGCGTTTGTTATACTACGCCATCTAAAGTTGCCTTTGAACGGATTTGAATTGTTGAGATCAATTACTGCTTGCTCAAAAATAAAGATGGCTCCACCAGTAACAAATAAAATTAATTGCAATGGTTGCTCTATAGAAATCACTGACAGACAATCTCTGAAACGCTTTAATTGCTCAAAGTATTATGATCTCCCATGCACAAATGTCATGAAGAGAATCAGAGAAGAGATTTTATAATATTATGACTTTAGAACATAAGAAAAATTGGAAATGCCAGGAGTGCCATAGTAAAGAACCGAAGACCGGTTACATAAATACGCCCATCAAACAGCAATCTCCTAATAACAAAAAGGAGAACTCATGTGGGTCGACTGTTACTTTACGTAGCCGCGTACAGGAGAAGCAAAGGTCTTCAGACACGGCTGCTGTACCATCGCCCAATATCATCGATATGTCTACGAGTGTATTTTTTCAATAAAGTTAAATTACTTCGTCAAGACATAAAGGAGATGCGCCCGATATGCAAGAATTTAGGAGCACAATTTCTAATCTTCTGCCGCTATCACTACTTACAACCTACGCATTGACTCTCTTGAGTCTCGAATAGATGTTTTGGAAAAGAACGTCAACCCAATCCGTCCAACGACATCACGCTTCTGAAAGTTCAATCTCTGAACTTAAAATGGAGATTAACGATCGAGACCAAGAATTGCTAGCTAACGACATTGAGATCACTGGGGTTCCTGAAGAACAAAATGAGCGCTCGGACACCTAGTTTTAACATTAGCATCAAAGCTGGGTGTTTCTCTCGTAGAAAACGATCTTGTGAGTGCAGAGCGTATAGGATACGTGCGTCGTGAGCAGAGTGAAACTATTTGTACAAGACCCATAGTCGTACGACTGGCACGACGTACTCAGCGCGATAATTTGTTAGCAGCAGCTAGAATTCGTAGGGGCACCACTACAGCCGGATTAGGACTCAACTCTAAAGAGGGCGCATTGTATATAAACGAAAGACTGACCAAATATAATCGTCAGCTCTTTTATAAGGCACGAGTGGAAACAAAACGTATGCAGTGGAAATATGTCTGGACACGAGAGGGCAAGATCTTCGTGCGGAAGGATAATGGTGAGCCTCGGCATCAACTTAGAGCTGAAAGCGATCTTATTAAGATTTTTGGACGTTAAAACTGTTTGTCCATAAATTTAATTGTTTTGATCTCATTTTTAATGTTATTTTTTATTTATGTTTACTTTTAATGGCAGTTATTTACTTTTTATGCATTTGTTATTGTTTTTTTCTAGGATTTTAAAATATGAAATGGTTCTTTTATTTGTATTTTTTCAAGAAACATTTTGCAAAGTTAAGGCTAATTGTTTGTAGTTAAAATTTTTGAGTATTTGTTCATTTCACTAAAGGCTTAAATACATTGCGTCTATACACTTAACACGTCACACTTACGATACATTACTTAAAGATAATAAATATACCACTTTCTACATTTGGGTTATTGGTAAGCGCCACTTAACATTTTTATGTAATTTTTCGAAATTACGTTTGCCTTTGTTTTAAAATTTATTAAAAATAAAAAAATAACTATTGGGTTTTTAAACGCTGGCTACTTGGGAACTCGGCATGATGAGTTTATCGCAGCTATTTTAAGGTTTAATATAGACATAATGGCCATTAATGAAACATGGCTTAAGCAAGGAGAAGAAAAGCGTGCACCACCACCTCCAGGTTATCGCTTACTCCATATACCACGTTCCTCTCAAGTCCGTTTGCGAGGAGGTGGTGTGGGCTTTTATGTTAAAGGAATTAAAACTTTAAAAATATTGCCCGCTTCAAACAAAGCTATTGAGCAAATGTGGCTTGGGCTCACTCTTAGTGGTATCAAGGTCGCCTTAGGCACGGCATACCGACCTCCTTGGCTTAATGTCGACCTATTTATTGATGAACTCACTGAAACAATTTCTTCATTTGCAAAATATGAGCACATTATTTTGCTTGGAGATTTTAATGTAAATTTATTAAGCACACACGATCCTAATACGCAAAAATTACATAATTTTTTGTCATATTTGCGCCTAACTCAATACGTGAACAAGCCAACTCATTTTACAGATCATAGTGAAACCCTTATTAATTTAATATGTGCCAATACGTGTTTACATAATGTATCTGTAAATCATATTCCGCACCTTTGCAGTCATGCGCTTTTAACGTGTTGTTTAAAAATTGAATATGAAAAAGAACCACCTAAGTAATACTTAGGTATCGACCGTTAAAGAAATTGTCGCAAATAAATTTAATCATTACCTAGAACGTATAGATTGGAATAGATTAATTATTGGGGATAAAAACAAAATGGTGGAAAATTTTACGAGCACGCTTATAAAATTATTTAATATCCATGCGCCTATAAAAACTTGCGTACTGCGCCAAAAGTCTTATCCATGGATAACCTTTACCATCAAAGAAATGATGAAAATTCGTGATAAGGCTCATTCAAAAGTAAAACAACTAAATTGGACACTCGTGTTAACTTTTATAAGGATATGAAAACTATAGTAAAATCGGCTTTATATGCCGAAAAAAGGCTACTTTACTAAATTTCGCAAAAATTAAAAAAATTATGGAAAACATCAAGCGGAATGTTGTTAATTTTAAGAGTAAAGACTGTAATATTTCACCCCATTTATGCAATCCACTTGAAATCAATAAATATTTACTTAAGCTTCCATTTTTTAAGTAAAAACCCATTAGCTTATCAATTCTAACTCGTTTTGAATTTGGTAGGCATAGTGCCAATACTTTTACACTTAATACAATTGATGAAACATCGATTTACAAAATCATTCAATCTTTAAAACAAACGCACAAGGAGTTGACGGGATTACTTTAAACATGGTTTTGCTGACTTTACCTCAAACTCTGTCGAATGGCTATGAAGACCTTCGGCCAATAAGTATTCTACCATTTCTGTCTAAAGTCTTAGAAAAAGTTATCTGTTCACAGGTGACAAAATACTTAGAAACAAATAAAATCTTACCAACGAAACAATCTGGCTTCAGAAGGTCCCGTAGTACTACTACCGCTCTCTTGGATGTTGTAGATGATATTTTAACAGCACATGATAATGGACAATGCACTTTATTGATTTGGCTCGATTTTTCACGTGCCTTTGATACAGTAAACACTGCGTTACTTCTCTCTTGTCTTGCTGTCGTAAACTTGCTTACTACGGATTTGATACTTCCTCAATAACGTGGTTTACAGATTACACAACGAATCGTTCGCAATTGTCAATTTAGATAATGATAATTATTCTGATATAGTCTCACCAATCATGTCAGTTCTACGAGGTGTACCACAGGGTTCTATATTGGGCCAATACCAATTATATTATACATTACTGACATCGTCAGCACCATCAGATATTGTAAATATCATTTGTACGCCGACGATCTTCAGCTATATGTATCGTTTAAGCCTCATGAAACACTGGCGGCAACTCGTAATGTTCAAGCAGATTTGAATAGTATATTTAAATGGTGCGATGAGAATGATCTGACAATCAACCCACAAAAATCAAAGTATTTGTTAGTGGGAACTCCGAAAAAAACTGAAAAAATCATAGCTCTTAACCCCCAAATCTACATCAACAATTGCCCCAGTGAGCGTGTCTCAGAAGCTCGTAACCTCGTAACCTGGGCATAATAATGGATGAGAGATTGCGATTTGAGACACATATCACTATAATCATGCGTAACTGCTTCTACCGGCTCAAAATCTTGTATCGCATTCGCGAGTATCTTACGACGGGAAATGCGTATCAAATTATGTGATAGTCTTATTCTTTCAAAACTTTCTTATGCTGATTCAGTCTTTGGGGAAAGTTTATATGCAAGAACTAAAAAGCAAATTTAAAGAATACAAAACGCTTGCGCTTGTTTTTGTTTTTCAATACCATCAAGAGCACATATCACTCCATACCTAAACCGTAAAGACTTGATGAATATGGCAAGTCGAAGGACCTTGCATCTTGCCTCTTTACTATTTGGAGTAATAACAAATAGAGAACCGTCGAACCTGTATGAAAAACTTAGCTTTTCTCGTATACGTACGTATGGTTAGAGCAGCTACGCGATTTATGTGCCCAAAATACAATACTGCAGCATTTCGTGGTAGTTTTCGTTTCGCCGCTACTACGTGCTGGAACGACATTCCCCCACCGATAAGGAACTATAAGTCTATGAATTCCTTTATATATTAATTAAAAATAATCATTCATCCCAAAAATCAGGCACTTGATTGGCGATTAATCTCTTGGTTCGTCGAACTACTTAAACACTAGTTCTGTTGACATATATATACACACATATAGAATTGTTTATTTGCTTATTATTTCTCTGTTGCATATTTTGGTAAGAGAACGAAGTTTTCATTAATTTGAGATGTTCCAGTTATCTAAATCTGGTTATCAAATCTCATTCATTCATTTTACTTTACATGCAATTTTTTTTAATAAAAAAAAAATTAACAGCTATGACAAAAGTAAAACAAAGAAATATATAGCTGATAATTTTAAGTTTAATAATTATTTTTTGTATAAATTGTTGTCATCTATCACTCTCAATTGGTTCCACTGAAAATCAGCATTCATGGAGTTTTTAATTCTGTGAAATTACGCTGGGTGGAAACCTTTTTAGTGCATCAAACGTTTTGTTATCTTGATATGTATTTTGTATATTTGTGTTTATGTACTAAATAAACATTTTTCTTTCTTTCTTTCTTAGTAAGCGGGTCAAAACTAATCTTTCGCAGATTTTCCCAAAGCCTTTAAGGAGGCTAATGGGACGATAGAAGGTTGGTTGGTTGGGAGGTTTACCCGGTTTGAGGAAGCCTACAACTTCAGCGTCCTTCTAAGTGTTTGGAAAAATACTCTTGGAAAGAGCTGCGTTATAGATTAGGATAAGGAGGTTAATAAGGTGAGTCGGAAGAATATTAATGACGCGGTTTGATATGCCATCGGTGCCCGGGGCTTTCCGTTGTCTAAGCTTTTTGACAATCGACTTGACCTCGCTTTCCGTTACGGGTGTGAGTACGTCGCGTGGTAGGGGTGTCAACCGGTCAACCTCGCTCTCTGCCTTGTGGAGATGAGCGGCGCTCACCGGTTGTGAGCTGGGCGAGCATTGAGCCTCGAGACTTTCGGCCAGACATTCGGCTTTTTCCTCATCGAGAAACGCTGTGGGCTTGTCGGGTTGGATGAGCGGCGGCATAGGTGGATGGCTGCCGCCACCTTTAAGGCTTTTGGGACTTTTGGGAATGCGCCAGAAGGCTACATGGGAAGTATGTAGGTTGCTAAGATCGCTATCCCGCCGGTCGTTCCTGAACTCAGCTATGCGCGTCTTGGACTGATGTTCGAGGGCGCGTAGCTGCCTTCGGTTTTGCTCGGTTGGATAGCAATCGTGGGCGCGAATCGCAGCTCTTTTGCGTCGCAAGAGGTCCTTGATGTCGTTCGGCAAGGCCCAGCGGAGGTTTTCCTCCACCAGGACATGCTTCGAGGAGGCCTCGACGACACTTTGGACTTGTCTCGTGAACGCATGAGCAGCGAGATTCGAGTCGTTAGCGGAATTAAGGACATTAGGGATGGTATCTAAGTGGGGTGAGCTAGTAGAGTCTAGCTGTGACTTTAGCTTATGCCAGTCGACTTTAGTTTTAAGAACTATATTTGGGTGATTGGGAGGCCCTAGCTTTAAGAGCACGGGGCGGTGGTCCGAGGATAGGTCGTGATGACCTCTATGCTTCTAAGTGCAAGATTGTCATTTTTTAGGAGTGCAATATAGTTTAAATATAGTTTTAATAGTTACGGTCGTGGGTCTGAAGTTTTTAAATTTATATTACAAATATTCCAGAGAACCCGCAAAATAATAGTTTATCATAAGGCTATTACTTTTTGTGAATATTACTTTCCAAAGGTGCTCGAATCATCTGTTGGATTCTTGATAAACCACGCGGCTGATACAGTTAGAGCGAATGAGGTAGGAAGCAGGTCTCCAAGGTGATGCGACGCGATGAGGGTGAAGTAAGTCGGTAAGAGAGTGGTGGTCTTGATCATTGGATAGAGGCGTGTCGGGCAACCAGTGGCAAATTGACGACATCGTCACGGTTGCAAAGTCGAACTTGGATGAGACCAGTGAGAAAAAGTCAAAAATGTGAAGAGGCATATACCCTGCAGTGGGTAAAATATGGCCGAAACAAACTATTTTTATGGCTTATAATATAACCTTGCAAGGCGTGGTTTACAGTTAAACTAAATTCCGATTGATTTAACGATTGCTTAAATCACTTTTTAAATATGAGAAAAGTATTTAGAATCCGGGAATTCAAATATACTCATAAAATGTCTTAGTATTACTTCGACCTTGTGATTCAGTTCACCTAAATTCCGATCATATTATTAAAACGCTCGTTTAAAATAAATACCATGATTTCGTTTGCATGTATACGACATCCGTCCTGAGTGTCAACCGCGCGCTTTCACCACTGTTGTTGCGTGTTTGTATCTTTGGTGCTTGCGGTTCCACCTACACTGAAATTTCACCTTCCACTTGGTACTTGTTATCGCGCTCAATAGTTACATTTTCTCAAACAGTTAAACGTGACACAACTGAGTAGTGCCACTTGTTGTACAACTCACTTGTGATGGTCAACCATTCGCGTGTCTTAATTTCGGATAACTTGTGACAGATGTTTAGTGCTTTTTTTAGCTGACAAGGCCTGTGCACGGAACAAATGTTTCGCCGGATGTACCGCATGATTGCGCATTTCATAGTACATGATACGTGAAGGAGGTGTCTCCGATAGTCATAAAGAATAGTCTCCGGACACATGTATAGCGTGAACCAAAATAGAAGAGTATGCAGCCCGGTGTCATGTCGGGCTGCGTGATTACCTACCGTCCTCATTGTGTTTCGACAGGATAATCCATTAAACTAAAGAAAATTTACTTTACGAAATTTATTAAATCTACGGCGTCTCCTTCACCCACTCACACACACCTTCGGCCTGTGTTAATGCACTGCTGGATATAGGCTTGCCCTAGACCGTACCTGGACCGCATCTCACCACGCACGTATGGTGGGTGGGCCGACTTATTACATGCCCAAACTGTCATATCCAACTAGGAAACAGCAATGAAAATTTGTTGAGTCCCCGCAGGATTCTAACCCTCTACCGCCGGTTTCTAAAGCACACGCCGATACCACTAGGCTACGGTTGCAGCACATGTGCGTTATTTTTACAAATATATCTAGGAAGTATTGATTAGATACATTAATCATTTTTCGTTGTTGTCATTAGTTTCATAACGTGGGTAAAAGGAGACACTGTAGCCCAATCATACGTCGTCATATCCACGATGCAGCTGTGCCTGTTCGTCCTCTTCTGCGTGGCAGCGCTTGTGGCTGCTGAGGAGCCCATTCCGATCTACTACCATGAAAACGTGGGCATCCCTCAGGCGGAACTCATTAGGCAATCGGAGCTTGCAAATGAAGTCCTTGCTTATAGATCTACTGGGGGCTCGTTGGCCTCACGCGGACAGTATCCGTACTTTGTAAGTCATTTGTTTTAACATATTATATATAAATTTAATTCTATAACACGTCAGGTAAGAGTGCCCTGGCTAATCCGACAGTCCCTGTAATCCGACATGAAGTTTTAAAGGAGATGATGAACGTTGATAGTTGATGGTTGTGTAGCATTTGGGCCCCTTAGCATTTGGGTATAACAATTAGTGAGTGTTACAAATGTAAAATGACAACTCCGTGCATGATAGAAAGAGAGAGCAGCATTGTCGCGGAGCGTGTTACACACTCGCGAGTCACGACTTGCGCGTTGGGCGCGACTCGCCTTATGCGTCGCGCGCCTCCGAGAACGATACACGTGCCATGCGAAAGAAGTTGTGCTGAGGTATGGTAGCTGCCGCCACAGTCTTTTAGTTATTATGTATTGAATATTTCTTTGACAATCTTCGCTGATGCATGATTCAACAAGTTATAACTAGAGACACACACAACAACAACCACTACTTTGTTTGATGCGTAAAGTATTGTTTTAATTCTTATGCAT
>JAGSMT010001107.1:0-39702 GCA_029286875.1 Lamproptera curius
TAATTTAAACACATATCGCCTATGGAACGTTTTATGCACAAAAAAATGTGATTTTTAAGTGTACGTAACTTTATGTGAACTTACACTGACTTACCTTAAACTATCGTTAGTTTGACGGATCTCGTCTCAGTGATCTCAAGGTTTAAGACCGGAAGTGATCACCGACTCTGAGAAGCACCTGAATATAGATTTGAAGCTTGAACGGTCCCTGATTAATAAAGTCTACGCTCCGGCCAAATCTTTTTTTTTAGAAGAACCATGTAACCAAGTTGACTATACAGAACGGAGAAGTCGTCGCTTCGAGACCAGAGGTTCTCTCGAGTTTGAAAGCTTTTACATCTGGTTATACGCGCGCACTTGACACACCCAGAGCCAAATAAGAAATATTCTCGGAGCCACTCTTACCTACCATGTGTCGGAGGATCTTCCAGAAATCAGCCTAGACGAAATCGAGGGGGCTCTTAAGCATCTTAAAAATGTAAAAGCCCTTGAAGAGGACGGAGACACGACAAAGCTTCTGAAGGCCGCTGGTAAACCGGTGCTCAAGGTACTCTGTCGTCTATTTAACTCTGCCCTTCTCCGGGAGAACTCCTAAGGCATGGCATAGGGCATAGGCAAAAGTGATGAAACTCTTATCAAGAACTATTGGTCAATAACGCTCCTGAGTCATGTCTATAAGTTGTTTCGAGGGTTATCTCGAACCGCCTTGCACGAAAACTACAGCACCATAGACCACATCCACCAGTGAGGCAGATTATACAGAAGACACATGAGTATAACCAGCCCTGTACATGGCATTTGTAGACTAAGAGAAGGCTTTTGACTCCATCGAGACCTGGTCTTTCCTCGAGTCCTTACATCAGGTGCCAAATTGATTGGCGATATATCGAGATGCTGAGATGTCTGTAAAATAGTTTCGAGTACGTTTACCTAGGGCAAACGCTCGGACTAGGTAGAAACAACTAGGTGCCGAGACTTGGAAACTTACGGTTCGACTGGTCCACAAATTAAAGTCGGCATCAGAAATGATGTGATACGTCAGAGAACCAGAGTCACTGATATAGCCCACCGGATTAGTAAGCTGAAGTGGCAGTGGCCGGTCATAAGCCGCAGAATTGACGACCGCTGGAGTCGGAAAGTTCTGGAGTGGAAACCCAGAAAAAGGCTCGGCAAACGTAGTGTAGGACGCCCTGCGGCAAGATGGAATGACAACATTCGTAAAGTGGCTGGTTTGGGCTGGGTGAGAATAGCCGAAGATCGGAAAGGTGGCGTCATTAGGGAAGGCCTATGTCCAGGCAGTGGACTGACACGGGCTGATGCTGATGATAATGATGATTATTGTAATTATCGCGATTATCAAATTATATAATAAAAATAACACAAAAACCACAGATATATTATCAGATATCTACCGATGGTAGGTCCTCATTTTACAGGAGACCGTCTGGCTGGTACCACCACGGTACCTATTTCTAAGCAGTAGTGGAAAACACTGCTGTGTTCTGATTTGAAGGGCACCGTAGCCAGCGTATTTACGGGGTAAACGAGACTTAACACCTAAGTCTCACGATAGACAGCGCGTTGGCGATACCACTGGTATTGCCTAATGCTATGGGCGTCGGTGACCA
This sequence comes from Lamproptera curius, assembly GCA_029286875.1. NCBI lineage: Eukaryota > Metazoa > Arthropoda > Insecta > Lepidoptera > Papilionidae > Lamproptera > Lamproptera curius. Next base: position 1,629 of record JAGSMT010001107.1, read on the forward strand.
CTTTCCATTAGGTGGCCTGACTGCTCGTCTGTTCTGCGTATGCCATAAAAAATAGCTGTAATTTGGTCAATTGTTTTTAAATTTTGTGATGGGGATTAAATACATATTTAAGTATTCATTAGTTTTGGCGTCAAAAGTCACAATCTCGTGCGATAAAATTGCTAACCTAAGAGATAGATTAAAACTATGTTAAATAATAGTACTACTTGCATTAGTTTACAGTAGAGCCCGAAAGAGCATTTTTTTATGTTTTAAGATTACTTTATCACATTAGTATTATGTAATGCAATCAGGCACATATAAAGCTCATTTCAGATAATACAGTTTACAGCGCACGTTGTTACCTGCTTATATTGCATAAAATAGTTATTCTGTTTAAAGTCAATCGTATTTTTTTGTTAGTTAGTTATACATAACATGAGTCAAAATGACTTATTTAAGAAACGTTTTCATTTGTCTCATTATAACTATATTGTTTACCGCGCCGTCCGTCTTGGCCAACTCAGTACGCGACCCGCAGTCTTAAACGGCGCAAGTTTATCGGAGCTAAGTCAGCGTCTTATATACGTAGATATAGTACCATCGTGAGTCGAAATGACTCCACGTTATGTGATATGTTACTTTTTGAACTTAGCGGTCAAATATTTTTTTCGATTGTTTTAGTTTATTTTTAACATGTTTTGATAATATGTATTTGTTTTAGGTTTCATAGTTCGTTATACATCTAAATACTACCAATGGCTTCATCTGGTGCGTTACAAGACTGTCAAATATAAGAGTTTTGAAGAAAGATTCAGGGACTATCGATGAATGTAGCGCAGAAGATGATCATCTAAGCATTGATGATGTGCAAAGTGACTACGAAGATGCATTAGTAAATGACGTTATTTTAGAACAGGAAGCAGAGGGAAGCAAAAACTCTCAGAGCATATTACATCATCCTCCAACTTCCACGTCTGATCGAAAAATCGTATTATCTCAAAGATGTCTAAAATGTAAAAACAATCACTGCTGGTCTACGGTAAAGGGACAAGAACTTGCAGCTCTGAACATAGTACAGTATCAAGAGGACCAACAAGTATGGATTAAAATCTATTTGAGCCATTGTAATGTTTTTGATATATTTTTACCCCAGAAAAAAATTAAGAAATAGTAACGTGGACTAAAGCATAAATTCGTCAGAAACGAAACTTGAACTATTTATCTGCCACTTTCAGAAATACTACTTCTGACGAGATAAGAGCTTGTTTTGGAATTTGGACATTGACAGCGGCAATGAAGGACAATTATCTGACGACTATTGAATTATTGACATTTCATTCTCTGGCACACCCTCTGTTTCGATCATGAGTAGAGATCGATTCGTGTTCCTCTTAGCTTCTCTCCGATTTGATGACAAATCCTTACGTCCTACCGATCATTCTCAAAATATTTTTGCTCGAACTTGTTTATTAACCAGTGTAGAATAAATTATAACCCAGGATCTCATGTGACTGCCGACGAGCAATTAATGGGATTTAGAGGAAGATGTTCTTTTCAAATGTACATTCCAAATAAACCCAGTAAATATGGCCAGAAAAGTCCAATAATCTGTGATAGTTCAAAAAAATACATGTTTGATGCTAATCCCTATATAGGTAAAGGTACAGAAACAAAAGGACCTTCTCTAGGGGAATATTACATGAAGCAATTGTCAAGAAGCATCCATGAGTCATGTAGGAATATTACCTGCGATAACTGGTTCACGTCTGTGACTAAATTTTTACTGCTGGAGACTTTTAAATTGACTATAGTCGGTACAATACGCTCAAATAAAAGGGAAAAACCGGAAGAGCTGAAAACCAATAGGCGCAGGCCGGTCGGATCGTCTATTTTTTGCAACGATGGCCCACTGACTTTTACTGTCATTTACACCAAAACCTTCAATGATGGTATATTTACTATCTGTCAAATATAAGGTGTCGCCAAGTCTAGGTCCAGTAAGCCAGATATGATTGAATTCTACAATCGAACAAAGGGAGGTATTGATTCGTTCCACCCTTCTTGATGTGTTCGCATATGTCATGCAGTAGAAAGACAAATAGATGGCCTATGGCATTATTCTACGGTATGATGAATATGGCCTTTGTCAACGGCTACGTAATATACTGTCACAACATACTTTCCAAAAATGAGAAGCACCTAAATAGAAGAGCATTTATGATACAATTGAGCACTGGCTTAGCAAAACCGTGGAAAAGGCTTGAAATACCTAACCTGAGTCGAAAACATTCAAAATATAATACCCAATGTCCCTGTAGCCGCTTCATCGCAAATAAAAGATAAACCACCTGCAAAGAAAAGGCAATACTGTGCGTTTTGTCCGTGGCAAAAAAGTAGAGAGACGTAGGCAGAATGCAAAAAATGCAAAAATCCTGTCTATGGAGAGCATAAAATATTGACTTGTACAGACTGTATGTTCCTACATAAGTATTGATTTGTTATTTTTTGGTAATTTAATGTTTATTTTTATTTACGTTTAAAGAAAACCTTATTATGTTGCTCGTTTTGTGATTTTTACTCTAAGAACTAGCTAACTTAAAAGCAATACTCCTTTTAAGTTACGTCATTCCAATGAATTTTAGTTTTTTTATTTTCAGTAAAATAAAAAAATTAAAGTAATACAATTAAAAGTATTTTTATTTTATTCCATTTATTGAAAAATTATTCCACAAAATAAAGTAAAATATGTTAGTAAAATAATAACAGTGGTACAATAAGGAGTAATTAAGTGCGAGTCATATTGATCTCACGTTTATGATAATTAATTTAATTAATTAATTAAATTTTTCTCACGTTACCTTTTTGTTGTACAATATAGGTTAAAATTTCTCTTGTATAGGTTAAAAATATCTAGAATATTTATAACATTGTAAAATAAAACATTATTTTAGTGTATCTCTTAAGTCCAATCCAGATTCCTACCAAAACTTCGTAATTAAAATATTGAGATCAATCGCGAAAAATTCGTAAAAAAATGCATTTAATATTTTTACGTACTGTAACCGGCATTGTAAATTATATTCAAATAACTTTTCATATGAAGCTTTAGATTGTCCCTGCAAGGCGTTATTCAAACGTGCATAAAATAATTACAAGGGTACGAACACAAAACCGTCTATTTCCGCAATGTCCATCTTAATAACAGTAATAAGTCACATTAAACGTAAGTCTTTGTTGCCAGCCTCTCTAATAAATTTCGGTTCAGAATTTCATGTAATTGAGGATTAGATTGATATGATAAAAAAAAGTTACGGTTTAATTACGTTAATACGCATTTTTGTAACTAATTATACGACATTTAAAAATCGTTAATATAACCGATAAGGACTCGTATATCTTAAGTATCAAAAATTTTATTACGTGAATAATTATGTTTTCCTAGTCGATTTAGTGTACAGCGACTCACAGCTAACTCTGTTTATATTATAGTGCACCCTTTCTTTAGTAATAGTTTTTCATAGAGAGATCAGGAGTAGCACCCACATTTTACATGCCCGCAGGGAGCATCTTTACAGGCAATCGGGTGATTGTAGACCGCATTATTGTCCTAACCGACCAGAAAAAAAAAGTTGTTGAGTCCCCGCAGAATTAGAACCCACGATCTCTGCTTTCTAAATATAACAACATATAAAACCAGATAGTTGTATTTTCTCTTAATTAGTCAAAAAGCATATTTTGTTAGTCTTTAACGACGTAAATAGGAAACGGTATGATATCACGATCTTAGACTTTCTAGGGAATTAATAATATGTTATAATACGATTAAGGACCTATTAATTAACTTTAGGCTTAAAACGTTGTATATGATTTGAAGTTTATTTTACACTAGCCACTCGACCCGGCTCCGCACTGGTGCAATACTGATATCTGTAAATGTAAGGAGGATATATTAATATGTCAGCGTTTTTTTTTCAATGTTATGTATGTATACATATAAACTTTCCTCTATAATCACTTTATGTATTAAAAAAACGGGATTGAAATCCGTTGCGTGGTTTTAAAGAATAAAGCACACATAGGGACATAGGGACAGAGAAAGCGACTTTGTTTTATATGTAGTGATAAGATGCGTAAAGACTTTTATGATAGAAGGTTTTAATGTTGTTATATGTAGTGATTTCTTATTTAAATGTAAATGATATTAAATCACATTAATTACTCAAAAATAATAAGGTTCTTAATTTAAAGTTTTCTTAAATTGGTTAGTGCGATCAGATAAGCAGGACGTTTACCTAATGGTAATTAAAATGCTATACTCATATAAAAAGCTGCGTAAGACGCTGCATGTCCACACCATACATATGCATACATATGCATACCAACACCCTGAGATATGTTAAAATGCGTCTCGTTACAGTAATTACACTGGCTACAGTGCTCTTGAGACAGGAAAATAGTACTATATACACGTTATTGATTTGCGGCAAAAATGGACATCGCGGTGGTACAACTTCAGATGATCCCTTCTAAAAGAGATCTATCATCTTAATAAAAGTTTAAAAATAAGCAGTTAAGTAGCAAAATCACGTTGCATAATCAAATGTCATTTCGAAAATTGCAATCAAAAAGGCAATTGAACTGTGGACATTGGCGTATTTCATTTGTCTTAATTTCGTGAGCTCAATAATTGAGAGAAATTTAGTAGCCCATTAAAAATGTGGACCGGTAATACATGTTAGATTTATTTAAAATCTTACATTTGATTCAATTCAGCAATTGAGGTAATAATACTTTCAGTTCCATACGTTAATAGTATGCGTCATAAAATATTTACTGCAGACCCAACGTATATAACGTTGGGTCTGCGTAATACTATATGCTATAATTTTAAAACTTTACTAAGTTTAATTGCGATGAATTTAGAGAAAATGTAATATAGTAATAGAATAAATATATGGCAAAAACTAAGAATTAAGCATCTTACTTTATTATAATCAAAGTGAGCATTCCCTGGCCAGAGTAAAAACTTTTCTATTAGGAATGATACTTAATAAAAATCTACGCAACTTAGACTCTGCACTAATAAAAATTGTATTGACTTAGCAAGTAATATGTGTAAAGATGCAACTACATAACAGTTACTGAAAAAAATAATTACAAGAGAATGTTAAAACAGTGTCTCCTTGTATTTTTTTTGATATTTGTATATTCAATTTATTACAAAGCTTTTGGATGATATACAACCACAAATAAGTTTTTTATATGGTAAAAGAATTTAATGGAAACTTTAAGTATAAAGGTTTAATGTGAAAAGGTGAAAATACATAATTATTAATAGATACTTTACTTTAAAACAATAGCAAAAACTAAAAGGTCGACAGCATTTTTTTTGTTTTATTAAATTATCTTGAAAGGCCCATTAATAGAACCCACGTCAAGGTCTTGAAGATAAATGGTGGAAATGATTCTATGGGTCTCTTGGGTTCAATTGAAACCATTAAAGAACCTGCTTAAAGTTTTTAGAAGGAAATACTGTGCGTTATGTCCGTGGCAAAAAAGTAGAGAGATGTAGGCAGACATGGTACAGAGTGGTATAGGCGTGTGCTTTAGAAACCGGAGGTGGAGGGTTCGAATCCTGCGGGGACTCAACAAATTTTCATTGTTGTTTCCTAGTTGGTTAGGGCACTTTGGGCCGTTCACCCAATTGTCTGAAAAGTAAGATGATCCATGCGTCGGATGGGCATATAAAAAGTCGGTCCACCCACCTACCCGCATTGGACCAGCGTGGTGGGATGCGTTCGAAAACCCCCTAATGGAAAAGGGATGTATTAGGAGAGGCCTATGTCCACCAGTGAACTATCAAAGGCTGATGATGATGATGATGGTACTATTAACGTATGGAACTGAAAGTATTATTACCTCATTTGCTGAATTGAATCAATTGTAAGATTTAAAATAAATCCAACATGTATTGCCGGTCCACGTTGTTAATGAGCTACTAAATTTCTCTCAATTATTGAGCTCACGAAATTAAGACAAATGAAATACGCCAATGTCCACAGTTCAATTGCCTTTTTGATTGCAATTTTCGAAATGACATTTGATAATGCAACGTGATTTTGCTACTTAACTGCTTATTTTTAAACTTTTATTAAGATGATAGATCTCTTTTTAGAAGAAATCATCTGAAATAGTACCAACGCGATGTCTATTTTTGCCGCAAATCAATAACGTGCGTATAGTACCTTAAATTTCCGGCCAAAAAAATTTTATACAATAATTGTTTTACTTTTTAGCCGCTCGCTTCTAACGGCTTTTCCGGAATGCCACTGTTTCTTTCTCATAATAACTGTACAAATATCTATGGCAACGGCAATAAAATTTTAAATGTTTACATCACTCACTTCTTAAGAACATTTATACATATATTTTACCAATAAGGTAAAACAAGTGGGCTTTTTAATCGAGCCTAGAAATGTTTATTTTGAGGCACTGTTGAAAAAATATTTTGTTTAAAGTTGTTTTACAACTATACATGACACGAAAAAAACACTGCATGCTAGTAAGATTTTATTTATTTAACCCGAATAGTTCTCTTGTCCTGTTGATAATTAGATGATTGAATAGTAAATAGTTTATAGGTATTTGGTAAATACCAAGCCGTATATACAAATATAGAAGTACAAGCTGTTAGTAATTCATAGACAACAAGATGTTATATGAAAGAAGGCATAAAAAAGATAACGCTATGAAACACTTCTATAACTAAAAACGCCTGCCTGTTCATTATTTACTTTTTATAGTATTTTAATTTACAATATATAATGTTAAATACAAGGAATCTGTAAACTAAAACGTTCTTAAAGTATAATTCAGATAATGCACCAAATATTGAGTTCGTCTTTTTTAATTCTGGTTATGAATGTTATATGTAAATATAACAACATGGTCCTTTCATAAAGGAAGGCATAGCTCCTTTTAATTAACAGTTATCATCTTGTTTATATTTAAATATTATATGCGTGAAAGTTAATGGAATTATCAAAACGGAAGATAGAACTATTAGTGCACCTATGATTCATGCCAGCTTTTCCCAGACGACTGATAAAAAGAGTGTTCTGTTTTAGTATTTAACTGTAATCAGTACATTTTTTTATACACAAATATATATTATACGAATAAAAAACAAAATAAACAAATACTAAACATGAGATTATAAAACGTATGCGTAAACATACAAATTTACAATTTAGGCTAAGTAGGGTAAGCGCTTTTTTTGGACACGGTACGTAATTACTACTAAGCTTTCAATTTAGAGTAGAAAATAGCTACATTTTATGGTAAATGCTGACATTTTAGGTTTCTAGGAGGAAGAAATTAGAAATAAGAAAAGTGTCTGAGTAGTTACTTCCCAAAGAAATTTCTATGGCAGAAATTTAACGTTAATAGGGGTGATCATAATACAAAGAATATTCTTTACTTAAAGACATTTGACTATACTTACTTATTTGACGTTGAACGTATGCCAGTATAATCAAGTTAATCGAATATAAATTTCTGTAGAGCCACAATAAACTGTATAAATCTAAATGCATCATTCTGATGGCACTTATCCACTGCCTTCTTAAAACCAGAAATAATATGTATTGTAATTATTAGTTGGTACAAGAATTAAACTTCGTTGAAAAGGAAACTTTAAGTTTTCAAAATATTACTTATTTTTATAGAAACAGCTCTAAAATCTACAAAACCTCCATTGTAAAAAGCGAGGTCTTACTTCCATCTTGCTATAAAAACAGAGCAAAAGCAAAAAACAATACTATCACGGTGGTGTGGCTGTAGCGCTTATATTATTTTGAAATGTGTTTTCCTTTTTTAATGTTAACTATTTAGTTATTATTTTTTTGAACTTTGATCTAAATTGGCTTCAAACCTACAATATGGTTATTAAAATGTCATAGATAACAGTGTAAAGCTTTAGCTAATTATTTTAATAGACATCACTTCTGCGGGCGTGTTGTAAGCTATATCTTAAGTTCTTATGAAACATTATATAGTCGTCGTTTAACAATCAACAGAAGCCTTGAAACATAAAAAATATTTTCTCATTGAGTTAGTAATTGTGTAATGGCTTAATCTGATTCGTTTATTGGTTTTATCTGGCGTTTATTTTAATTAAAAGGAAGACGTTTACGTGGTTTAAGATTGAACAATACGTTTATAATTTATCATCAAACGCTAATAATGCCATTAACGCCTAATGTCCATATATAGTCACCAATTACTGTTAATAGAAATTGCAAGCTGAGACTTAGTGTATGGTTCAACTACTGACGTATTATAAAAGGATGTTATGTAAAGTTATTAATTACTTGTTTATAGCAGCACCAGTCCGGTGTTTGCTCATGCACCAGTCCGGTGTTGCTCATGCATCCGACAAAACATCCACAAACCCAAACCCTGCAAAACAGGTTCATACGCAGGCCACGGGTGACTGGTGCGTGCCAACCTGACCGCATGTGGACCTCGGAATTGCCTCCATACATCAACTTTTGAAACAAGCACCATCCGATTTTTCGACCTCGGCTTCGCAACATCCGAATGAACTGGACGTAGCGCCGCCGCTTACGTACCACGCAAAATAACGCGTCCAAACATAGGAAACACGCCCGATATAGGCGACCGCGCCACATACTTACAAGATCCGGACGACGATATAACGATCGTGCAAGCACGTATTAAATCGCATTATCGAAACACTTTTGCCCTCGCCGCCGAGGGCAAACGCACGTCCCGTACAACAGATATCGGCACGTACCAGGCCGGATTTTCACCAATTAGATAGAGCGGTTTCTAGCTTAAAATTAACATGTCCTAAAGCAACTGATCGAGCTGAGGTTCGGCCACCGGGCGCCTCGATACATGTTGCTAACGGGTTAGAAAGGATCAAAAGCGACTAACCGAGCTGAGGTCTCGGCCTCCTGGGCACCCTCGATTAGATCGCAGACGGTTTAAAAATAGTGGAGCCTCGAGCCGAGGTCTCCTCTGGGGACCCTCGGAGCTAAGCTCAACAAATTAAGAGGTGAAGCCTGTGCACGCTTAAAGTTGCACAGCCCTCGACTCCGCCGGGTTGTAATGGTTAACTCCACCAACGAAAGTCATCAGATAAACGATAAACGATTTATGCAGCTGTAATAATAATTTTACATTTCAACAATACTTACAAGTATTGCGAATATTTATAAAGTTGGTAAGTCAACTTTAAATGTAACGTATAAAATTATCAAAGTTAATTGCAAATGAAATGTATGAATACATTTGTACCAATAATAAATGTAGCTATTGAGACAAGTTTAGTTTTGGAAATTTCACAAATGTTTCTGTTAAATTGGTTTTTATTTTATTATTTTTCTGTCATTTTAAAATCAAAACCTATACGAAAAAAGCTCTAGAAAATATTTTTATGTTCGTATGAATGAAAGTGGCAACTACACGCTTTACGTAATAAAAGGCCTTGATTAATTAGATGTCCAAGTTCGCATGCCGCTTTGAAAATTGGATGTTAGGAGGACCTCTATTTTAATTAGTTAAAACACTAGTTACAATGTCCTTAGTAATAACCGAGTAATGTTTAAGAAAAGTATGTGCCTCTTATATTTATGCACGCTCGGCGCGACGCGTAAGATACATATAGTGAGTTGTAGCATTTTAAAGTTGAGCTTAGTAAAATTTACGTTAACAAAATCAGCCGAAATAACTACTAAAGTGCGTGAGAAGTGATTACAATAATGATAGTGGAGATATGAGTATTGTTTATACTTAGTGTTAATCTAAAGAGCTGGAGCTTATGGTTTATTTATAACCTCAGCACCATTATTATACGATACAATAGTAATTTCTAAATAACTTTAATAGTTAGATTTTCTAAAGAGCACAACAGAACATAAATCTAATAAAGAATCTTTGAGTTACAATTACATTTTTATCAAAATTAATATAAACCATTTTGTTACAGTATTAAGGCACCTGCTCAAGATTCAGCACACTTGAATGCGCTTGATAAAGTTTTATGTTCGGGATTGAGGACGCTACTGAAGCCCTATTGCTCAAGTCACAAATCATAGTAATATATAAATTTAAGCTTAATATACTAAATTTTTAAATATTTTAGCACCCACTTACACTCGTGGTTTTTGCCAATGTTTTACAAACCCCTGACAGTGAATTCAAATTTTGCGGAGTAATATCTATTTTCAATTGATAAGGGAAACATAACATTATTTAAAAACCATAAGTGGCAGTCAGAATAGGTTGTAGTAACTAACGATAGTGCTTTTAATTTACTGACGTCACCCAATGGATTTAAGAGGTCATATACCAGTCCCATAACCACTATTAACTGACTATTACCGATACCTTAGTAAATTAAGTGTGGATAATAAAAAAAATAAAAATACTTTACGGATTTTATCGCGTTTAAATTGGTTTACAATGTTCCTGACGTTTCAGACACTTTGTAGATCCATGGACGGGCAGATTGAGGTGCTGTTCGTCTGTCAATTTTTTTTGCCTGGCGACCATCATTTCTGTATTATATTTATTTACACCGTTTTACATACCGAGCTTATAGTATCTTGAGGTTTAGCAGTAATTTATAGCTCGAGTTTAATTTTGTGAATAATTCCCAAGGTCCCAAGCAGGTGTAACACCCAACCATCTTCTTAGGATATAAAATTAGGATGTTTTTTAATTTCAATAGCCCTCACGTATCATCCTAAATAGGAATCGGTGTTCTTTGGTTCATTTGTAGTTTATCAAGTCTTATATAACAGTCGGATTGATCCAGTTTATGGTTGCATACTGCAGACTTCTACAATCGGCGGTGCTCATGTCAGCTATGTGTTCTTTTATCTTAGTTCTAATAGATCGCTTAGTTTGGCCCATATAAGAGAGACCACATTTACAATCAAGGTGCACACTCCTGGATATTTCATTTGACAGGCGGTAGAAACTTCCTTATCTTCTTAGGTGGCTTGAAAATGTTTTCATAGAAGCCTTCTTTAAGATAAATTCAATCTGGTCAGGCTTTTCTTAGAAACAGAACAGCAGGCACTCGCTCAACTATGGCATTTGCCTAACATCTGGCTCATACTATGGAAAGATGAATTATATATACTAGCGTATGGTGTATCGATGGGCTGCCTTTATTTCCATTATTACTGATATATTTATGTAAAATTTGGGCAGAGGCCCTAAAATTAGCTCCCATTTACCTAAAGACACTAGCGACCCGCCCTGGCTCCGCACGGGTGCAATAAGGATATCCTTGAAATCTATGGAAATATACGATAAATTTACCAGCGTTTCTCTACAATACTATGCATAAATTATACAGGTAAAAAATTCTCTTCAACTCTATTAAAATATCTAATAAAAAAACGCAAAAAGTCCGTTGCGTAGTTTAAAGATTTAAACATACGTAGGGATATAGGAAAAAGAAAGCCATTTTGTTTTATACTATGTAGTGAAGTGTAGTATTCGCGTAAAACACAATAAAGTATTATCAGAAAATAAACAGTTAAAATTTGACTTTGTTGATCTTTTAACGATAAGCTAACGTCTTTTAAAGAAGGGTATTTCAACGTCATAATTTTTGTGAGTATCATAAAAAACCGCTTCTTATATATAAAACAAATCAATATTTTCTAAATATATTTGTACTCAGCATCTGTAGGAATCCAAGTTTATTTTGAATCTGACTTGTCTTCTATTAATTTACTTGCAGCCATTTAAACACTATCAGGTCGTTTAGGCAAAAGAGTTTAAATAGAAAAAGATGAACGATGACGATGATAAATTAAATGTCATGTTAATATTACATTAATTGTTAATGCCAACACACGTACATATAACAAAGGTGTTATCACAAAGTTGGTACCAATCTAATAAATAGTTTAATAAAACGCTAAACATCGTTTAGAGGTTGACTTTAGTATAGTTTTTAATTTTTAAGTGTTAGATAGGGCGCGTAACTGCTTAATAATGTGAGACTCTAAAAAAAAATTATCACAAGAATTCAAATTAACATCACTAGAAGTTAGCTAAGTTAATTGGATGAAGGACTTTTAATCCATGTTGTGTGTTTTTGTTGAAGGAAATGGGTTCGTCATTAAACTTTTAAAGTGTTTTTAGGTCAAGACTACCTACTGAATAGGAAAATAAAAAGGTGTATATACTACGCGTATAGGATCCAAAAGCAAATTGTTGAAATTTTGTAGTAACTATAAATGTCATTTTGTATTTTTGGAGATTTACTTTACTTTTGAATTAATCAAATGAAATAAAATGTTTTATTACCGCAATCACATAAGGTTTTGCATACATATTAAATTCGTTCAGTTGTTTTTAAATAAATGAAATGTTTTGACAGAACAATTCATTTATAAATATTTATTTAGGTTTTCAAAATTAATCAACATCTACCAATTTAAATAATATAAAAAAAAAATTTTCTACAGTAGTATTTCACTAATTGTAATAACTGACCTATTTATTACCAATGCATAAAATAAAAGTATAGCAACGTTTTCATATGAAACATTATTTGATTGGTTGAATATTTATTTCCATTTAGCGGCTACGCTCGTTATCAAATATTTGCAATATATTGCTTTCCAATTGAGCGGCCTCAATTTTATCTCACCAGCCACACACTCTCTATACTATTCCGTAATGTTCGTAATATTTGGAATTGGTGTTAAGTAATTAAAGTGTAACGTATTATGTAACTGCTTTCGTAGCCTAGTGGTAATGAACAGGTCATAGGTTAGAATCCTGCGGTCACTTAACAAATTTTCGTGTTGTTCCTATCACCAAATTTTCTGAAAAGTAAGATGATCCATGTGTCGGGTGGACATGTAAAAGTCGATCTACCCACCAACCCGCATTGGACCAGCGTGGTGGGATACGGTCCAAAACCCGAATGGATAGGTGTGTATAATGGGAGGCCTATGTCCACCAGTAGACTATCACAGTCTAATTATGAGTATTATGCGTATGCGTCAATAATCGTAATAAACGATATATAGTTGCAAAAATACAAATGAAATTTCAACAAAAAATATGAGCGATTGCTGACACAGTACAAATATTTTACTGCTTTGTGCTTTCTGTAAGAAATAGCGTCGCGTTTTCTGCCATCGCATTTTAAATCTCTGACAACTTTTAAGGGAATTATTTCATAAAAATATCGTCTTTGCCGCGTTTTATGTGCATAGAATAAATAATTTTATGTATAATAATTATGTGAACTTAAACTGTAGTGTCTTAAATAGGCTTTGAATGTGCCCGATTGCAATTTTAAAATTTTTGTGCGTTATTCTTAGAATATACATAAATGCTATTGCTGTAATCATAGGTATATGTTATTCAAAAAATTTCGCTAAATGTAGAATACTCATTAGAGTTTGTTTGCCGTCTAAGAGCATAAAGTTAAAATAAGTGATAACATTTAAAAACTTAACCTAATACTTTAAACATATGAAGTAAACGTTAACATATTACAACATCATATTTAATGGAAATAGTTTTTTCTAAGAGACACTAATTCTGATATTCCTACTGTTTGTAATGTAAAAACTATACGACTATAAACACAATTGCTTACTTTTTTAATATTATGTGTAACTGGAAAAATAGTTAAATGATATTTATAAACATATCAAGTGTATATAAACCTATCCATGATACTAATTAAAGAAATCAGTGTAATTTATGCTCATAAGCATTCAATAAAGATAAATTTTATTGAAATATGCTTGTATTTTAATAAAATAATTAGATAAAGGTTCATCTGCTTATATGAACCTATATCTTATTATTATCAGTAAATATTCTTAGTACTTACTGAAGTATTACCGCTAAACTATTCCATTCAGGCTCACGTAAATATCATACGTTTATCATAGACATAGTTATGATACAAATAAAGAAATAACTCTTTCACATTAAATTAATAAATGACTTCTATCTTACACTTTTGTATCAGAATTAAATACAAGTTAAAAAACATTAATGACATATGTAATATAATAAAGAGACGAGAATAGCCACAACATAATTTATTACTTTAATTTTATACATTTCTTGAATTAAATAATAAAGTAAAACCTGCCTTTTCTTTCTCTAGCTGCGTTTAACTTTTGGAAGCAGAAAATTGTCTACGGCATGCCGTATATCTGTATCGAAAGAGCTAACGAATCGTGAAACATTAGTCCTGCGTATATTTTACTAGCGCTTTTAATTAAACTGTGTTACCTTACATTAGCCTCAAATAATTGTCTCTCCTAACTAAACATTAATTATGCAAAACAGTGTACATAGGGGCAGAGCACCGAGTTAACATATATAAATAAAAGAAATCTCTAAATTAAATACATCCTGAATTGGAAAGTTAGCCAGTAATGACAAGCGTCTAATTTCATAAGGGATTCAAGCTGTCATATGGTAACCTAAAAAAAGCAATTAAATCTTGTAGGGACTTCTTTACAAAATCAATATTGGACAGTTTATTAATACAATATACACCGTTATTTAAATGTTCCATTTTCCAATTGAAAATATCTGCCTAACTTTAAGGTAATAGCTTAGGATTATGAGTTATATGAATCCTTATCGTTTTGAAGTACACCCACGAAGTCAAAGTCAAAGTCACATATCTTTATTCAATATGGAAGCATTCAGCAATTTCAATAGAGCCTTCGGCCTAACATTGAGTTACCAAAATATTTTCAACAATATTACTATTTTTTTTTTATGTCCGCTTGTTATTATTACTCTAAATTAAACTTTAACGTGCTTTAAAATAACCGTAGATACTGTGCACATTTTGGCGATAGCATCGCTCATTACACAAATAACAAAAGTCTTACAAATATTTGCCTTCAAAACATCACATTATTCTACATAAAACAACACGATATGTGAGTTATAAGAAGACAAAGGAATGCGCAGCTGCTTAGGGCACGGTGGTAATTTATTTAAGGATATTTACAAATGTTTACCAGGCGAATACGCGAGAGATAGGGATGAATTAGAAAATTATTTGTGCAAACATTTCTTTCGATCACAGAGGCAGCTGTTTGCTATTAATGTGACGCTACATAAGAAGTCAAAGAAAAGAAAAAATATTGACTTATAAATGAAATGGGTATTAAACAATAAAACTATATTTACTACAGCTCAGAAAATAATTTCACAGAAAACTATCACCGGTGGTAGGTCCCCTTTTTACACCACGGTGCCTATTTCTACCGCAAAGCAGTAGTGTGAAAACACTACCGTGTTCCGGTTTGAAGGGCACCGTAGGCAGCGTAATTACTGGGTAAACGACACTTAACATCCTATGTCTCACGGTAGGCAGCGCGTTGGTGATACCTGTATGGCCAATGTCTATGGGCGTCGGTGACCACTCTGTCTGCATGCGTATGCTATAAAAAAAAATCAAGGAAGCATAAATTCAATTTATCAAATTAATATAATGTTTACGACTGGTTTATACTCCTAAGTTTATTGTTAAAATAATATTTTTTTTAATTTAGAAAACGTGCAACATAAATCAGACAAAGACTTCTTGGGAACCGTTAAAAACAAGCAAAATCTCAACAAAATGTAACAAACTTTCATATCGAGCCACATGTTACAACCATTAGGTTTTGGATATTATGTAAAATTTATATTTAAGACCATTAATAACTATTGAAAATAACCAAGTCAACAATATATTCTATACCAGATAGTCCAACAAACATCTCGCATTGGGTCAGCGTGGTGGGATACGGTCTAAAACGCACAACCAATACTACATCCAGCAGTGGACTATCACAGGCTGATGATGATGATGATGAGTATCAATTCAAGAAGCACAAAAAAACTTTAAAATCTATTAATTTAGAAATCTCTAAGTGTTCAATTACAAGTATTTAATAAGAGTCGCCTTTTTAAAGTAAAATGTAACAAGTTATGGATTAAGTATACCGCATATCACATATTACAATTCATAGGTAATTTTTTGACAATATTGTACCATTACTTTTACTCTGACGTCAGTTTCGTTTGCTGTTTAATGCACAGGCATTAGGTAACTTAATTGCATTGTCTTTTTTGTCAGAAGTCATAGTACGTCGAAGTGAAACGTACCGCCACGACTTGCCTAAATTTATTTAACATTTTTATTTTAACGACTCCCATTATTATAATTTTTTTATAATATTTTAACTAATATATGTTTAATCTATATTTCAATAAAATATTTCAGGTTTTAGTAAAGATTTAATTCTATTTTAGCGTAAAATTGTATTTTTTCATGTAATTACCAGCAATAAACTTTCCTTGGGTGATGGTGGTGCACCTTGAAATACATAAATTTTCTAATTAAGTCATGAAAGCGCGTTAAACAGTCTACTGTCACGTAATGGTTGCCGTTAGGAAAAAAGTAAGGGTAATAGCCGTTCTGAGTTCCGAATCTTAAAATTTAATAACAGTTATTTATAGTAAGCAATTATTCTAGTTTTGGATAGGTCAGAGGAGATATTTTGTAAAGCAACTTGGCTTGCTTATTAAATTGTTTCTTTTTGAGCAAATTACAAAATTAAAAACAACTACAACAGATCATTTATAATTTATAGCGGTTTTTCTAGTAGCTGATGTTTAAAATTTACCTTATAATTAACATGTATTACATGTAAATTATAACCGAATATTTAAGTTAAGCTCTATATAAGTTTCAAAACTTAATCGTAAATTTAACTTACTCAGAGCTATATGTATATTATGTCACATAACAAGTCAATTACATTCATTTCTTACGAATAGGATTTGGTCGTATAGATATCACTCTCATCTCTATTCATTACTATGTTTTATTCATTATTCCGGCAGCGTAACGAAGTATAATTTTACAGGAGACCGTCTGGGCGTTTTTCGGCCGCGAAGCAGTAGGTGGAAATTCTCCTGTGTTCCGGTTTGAAGGACATCGTAACCAGCGCATTTACTGGGTAAACGAGACTTAACACCCTATCTCTCACAGTAGGCAGCGCGATGGCGATGCCACTGGTATTGCCAATGTTTATGGGCGTCGGTGACCACTTCCCATCAGGTGGCCCGACTGCACATCTGCCTGCGATTGCCATAAAAAAAGAATAAAGACCGACAGAACTGTAATTTTTTCGCCATGCAAAGATTGATATACCTACAGAGTAAATAATTTTATTTAATTATATATTATTGATAGTAATGTAAGTTATTATTACTATTAAAAGATAAATTGCAAATGAAAGCCTACAAAGATGTTTTCTTTTGCCATGTACAAAACTGTATTTAAAATATGTTTATAATTATGTTTTACAATGTCTGGCATGTAGAAGTACATCATCAATGTAATATTAACTCATATTAGTTAATCTGGCTTAACATAACTTTTTTATTTAATTCATAATAATGTTTAAGCATTACCAGTAGTATTTGAAGTATACTTCATATGCGAATTTCTACAAATTTATGACATTGCACAAAATAACGTGCAGGTGATGGGGTCACGGTGACGGCTTTTAACGATATATTTCCTTTGTGTGTAATTTTAGTTTAATATAACAGAAACGGTTCATACTAATGAACTATACGTAAGATATTTTTGAGAAATTGAACATGATTTGAACATAATTTCACATGTAAAAGGTGTAAAATATACTTAATATTTTGAAAATACATTAATTAAAAATCATCAAAAACTTTGCAAACGTGGCAGTTGATTGTAGTTTTGAATGTATGAAAGTTAATAAACAATTTTTATAAATCTCAAGGATAATTTAAAAAAGTAAGTTATTATCATTTATAACAACAACTAAACATCTCTAATACACAAAACATTGAAATGGCGCATGTGACCCCGACAACAGCCACCAGATGTCTTGTGTGGAAGAGTCGACGCGTAACACCTCCTTAAACCACTCGACACAGTAACACTACCACAGATGCACAACATTTATCACACACGAGGAGAGTTCCATTCCGGGCGGCAGCTTATACGAAGCTTCTTCTTTTTCTTTAAACTACATGGGTCCACCAAGAGTAACTCGGTGATTGTGTCAATGTCAAGGTTGGGAGAAGCACAAAGTATTTGGTTGTAATTGATCGGTATTATTTGAAGCAGAGCCCTAAATTTCACAGAGTTATCTAGGACCTTAATAATTTGCTCGGTGCTTCAAATTTTAAAACAGAATACGTCACACTTACTAATTTTGTCCATTATTTCATTTTTTACGCTATAGTAATAGGGTACTTTAAAATTGTGAACATGTCTGACCTAATTCTGGAAGGAACCAGTCTAATACCGAGAACAAAAGTTTTAGGTACCTGCATCCATTCTAGTGAGGCCATTTATGTTATTGCTTTTTAATTTAATTATAATTAATAATACTTTACTTATACATTTTACTTACACGTTGAATTTATTACTGTTTTTGCGAAATTTTAAGATACGAAATCATAAACAACTTAAAATTAAAACTTTGCGCTACGAAATTATAATATAGTATAAAGTAGAATAAAGACCAAAACAATAAATTTATAGTTGTACGTGTTATTTTAATATAATCAAAACATAATTATTTCTTTTATACTTACTTACGTTTACTTACGTTTCATAAAGAAAGGACAACACAAGTACTTTTTGTCAAACCAATATTCAAAATTAAGAAAACGAAATAAATGTAAATTTTTTAAATAAAAACTCTGACGGTTATTCTAAAACATTGAGATACAGACATATTAGTGTGCCCGTGATCATGGATGCTGGAAAGAATCCGAAACGTCGGGAATAAAGAAATATATTTAAGTAACGCGGAAAATCCGTAAATTAGTGGATTTGTTATGTATAATTAAAACAATTAAGTAATTCATAATCGAACTTAAAGCATTTACAACGTGGGTCCTTGTGCAACTTAAGACATAAAGTAATTATGTCTCCTTATATAGAAACGAAATATTCTTCGAAGTATATATTTTATGTGATATCCCACAGCACCGACTTGTAAACACCGCCTTATTCGTAGACGATACCTGCATATATTCAACCAGTAGATGTCTTGTCCTTGATAGTCAAAGACTCCAATCCGCGGACAATGCCCTAGGGGAATGGATCCTGAAATGGAGAATAGAAATCAATCCTGTCAAATACGCGGTCATTCTGTTCAAGCGACGAAGACCGTGCCTTCCTTCTAATGTCCGACTCCTAGATTGCCCTATCCGTTGGGTCAAACAGACCAAATACCTCGGGGTAATCTTAGATAAATCCCTAACATTCGGCCCGCACATAACGCGGGACAAAAACAGAGCGGCACACGTCCTAGGTCGACTCTTCCCAATTATCAATCCAAAAAGCAAGTTATCTCTAATAGCGCGCAATAGGGTGTTGCTGTACAAGACAGCCATACGTCCTATTTAAACATATGCCAGTCCCGTCTTTCCACATGCAAAACGAACCCATATTGATAAGCTTTAAGTCCTGCAAAACAGATTCATACGCAGGGCCACTGGTGCGCCGTATTACCTGCGCAACATTGACCTACACCTGAATCTGAAATTGCCAACCATTCAACAGTACTTAAAACAAGCATCTATACAATATTTCGACTCGGCTTCGCAACATCCAAACGAACTAGTTCAAAGCGCCGCCGTTTACGAACCTACAATCTCACTAGCTAAAAACGATATCCATCGAAGAGCGCGGAACGTGATTACAGATCCGGACGATGAGGTAACGATCACATTTTGTCCTCGCC
This sequence comes from Lamproptera curius, assembly GCA_029286875.1. Lineage (NCBI taxonomy): Eukaryota > Metazoa > Arthropoda > Insecta > Lepidoptera > Papilionidae > Lamproptera > Lamproptera curius. Next base: position 21,449 of record JAGSMT010001107.1, read on the forward strand.
GTCGAGAAAAACGAATACACCGTACCCTAGATATTGGCACGTACCTGGCCGATTCTCACCAGCCAGATAGGGTGTATTAACTTCTCATAAAAGTCCAAAAGCAACCTATCTTGCCGAGGCTCGGCCCTCTTGGGCACCTTCGATCAAGCCTGCTCCCGGGATAAAGAAGCGGCAGCCTGAGCCGAGGTCCCTTCAGGGTCCTCCGGAGATAAGCCACGGAAAAGAGGTGAAGTCTGGGCACACTTAAGTTGCAAGGCCCTCGAACCGCCGGGTTGTAGGGTTAACTCCACCAACGTGAGTCATCCGTAAAAAAACTAACATCTTCTAACACCTTGTAGTGAAAAAGGTTACCTGTGCATAGGCTTAAGATCAAATAAGCAATTTATTGGACTATACCGGATTAAAAATTATTCTACAAAACTAAACTAACTGAACTCGCATGAAATCAAAATATAATATCAGTGTAATATCTCTCGAAAGTTTTAATTGTACATTTGATATAAACAATTAATTTAATTGTAAATTTTTTTTTGTTATTTCAACTTAAAATAATCTAGATAAAAACCTAAAATAAGCTAATTATTATTTTGACTATATTTAAAATAAACTATTATATTCTCTAGTCAAAGTAAAGGCACTATGATATCGTATTCAAAACGCATGCGCTCATTTTGTTTAAATATTCCCACGGTGTCGCGTAACTCCTTACCCTAACAAATGTAATTTATTTAATATGAAGTATCGCAGAAATGTCCATTCGGCATGACTTCTCTTAGACGTAATTGACTTTCATATGCCACGATATTTAAAAGATAAATTATAATGGCTTGGGGAATGTAAGCGCCGTGAAGCGAATCAACGACTTCAACAGATTGTCATACAAAAACATAGCTCTGCAGCGTTTAGGGCAGCTCTCGCAGCAGCAAAATGTTGGAATAATATTCCACCACCCATCAAGGCACTGAACGATAAAAACACTTTTAAAAGAAAAGTTAAAGGAATTCTTTTCAATAAACAATAAGATAGATAACATCGTCTGTTTGATTTAAATTAATGTGTTCTTATTTCTAGCTCTTGTTTATTTCGTATTTCTATATCACATTAATAGTTAAGTTTAAGTTTAAGAAAGTATTTAATTACTTGATCTTGCAATTCTTAAAGCCTTAGCCACTATAAAGTTAACTGTGGAGAGAATAATATATAAAATATGAGGAAGTTTTAGGTTAATTAGGTGTAGTAGGTGCCAGCAGAATACCAGCGTTGGCCTTAGCCAACATAATGCTGAGTTGGAACCTTATCGATCCAGCATCGTTGTATACGTCAGCGAGAACAAGAAGGGTTCGCGTAGTTAAAGTTCTTTGTATTGTTGTGTTCTTTGATGTTTTTTTTATATTATTATTAAACAGTGTTTTATTATAAAATATAGTTTTCATGTTCCTTTTTATTCTATGTTACAATAAGTGGGTTTAACCCTAGATAGCCCTTGTTCCGTACTTTTTACATTGTTTGTTTGTTAATTAGTTAGTTATTGTGTGTATTTGTTTGTTAATTAATGTGCTGGATTGATTAAATAAGTTATTATTATTATTATTGTTTCGCAGATTCTGTAATTGATTTCGTATTTGTTACCATGCAGCTCTTTTGAGATTCACTTTTGTGGCATCACGTATTGCATCCCGTAAATGAAAGACTTCAAGACTTGTCACAGACAATGGTACAAGCTTTATTCATACACTTACTAATCTCTGATTACACGTACGTATAAAAATTGTAATTCTCTGCTTTTCTTGCTCTTGACATTGCTTTGTCTTTGAAGTCGTGTAGTAATCGGATATAATTTACCTTTGCTACAATTATGCGGATTGATTTTCTTCTTCATGACTAATTTTCTTTCTTTAGTAAAACTATTAAAGTTGACACATATCGTATCTTTGTTTATTTCCCAATTTTAATATTGACATTTTTTATTTATAAATCACGACGGTATATTTCTATAAAAATTATTGATTAATTTTAGTACGATTTTATAAATCATAGGAGTAGAATTAGTAAATGCGTACAAAGTGCACTTAAATTTTCTTCAAAATGCGCGGATCATATCAACGTAAATTTTGTATGGATTTGAATCACGGAGGTGGTCCCGTCACTCTGTGGCATGAATATGTAAGTGAACACCTGGAACGTTTACAAATCCTTGCTTATGCACCTAGATTACCAATTCGGATCACAGAGGTGGTCACGTTACTACGGTATGAATATGTAGAACACCTAGAACGTTTACAAATTCTTGCTTATGCACCTAGATTTCCTATTGGTTACTTATAAAAGTTGAGGAAATTTAACGATATCGAATTTTAATTTGTACCTTGTGCGCAACCTCTTTATATGGCAATATAAAGTACTAAACGTAACTAAATATTTTCGATCATGATCCCAATAATTTCTTTTTTTGCTTCTCGTCTTTAAGTTACTATTTTCCTTGGTCATTATGACTTATTTTGTTATTTGTAAATATTTTACTGAAAATGTATAAGAGGTAAGCGTATTATTATTATAACATTTATTTCAGATTAAAAATCCATAACATTTTCGTAATTATAAACTTCACTTACACATTTTAAAAATACGTTGTTTACGTTTTATATCGAGTTTCTTTTAATTTCAATACCAACATTTAAACAGCCTCTTTTCATGAAGAGGTGCAACAACGTTACATATAACATTTACTTTTATACTGGTAATCATCACAACCAAGGGTACGGGTTGTATAAATGTATTTCTGCCACAAAGTGTAGTGTGATAACGCTATTGCGTTTCGGTGGTCAGAGTCAACCTCATTACTTAGTAAACAAGATGTTTTTTTTGTAGGAAATTGTTAATTTACATAAAAAATTTTGATAAAAATCAATAAGAATCTATTTTTTTGTATTTTTGCCATGCAACCACTTTCGTCATATGAAAGTGGTTAAATCAATTAATATACAGATTTTTATTGTATAAATAAAATGTTTAATTTACTCTGAAATTTTTATCAGTACTGTTTAAAATAACAATTCAATGGCAAATGTACAAACCAAAAGAAGTATTATCGAAAATAAATCTGACAATGGAATCGGAATAAGCTGAAAAGTCGTTTCAGTCAATTAATATTATTCCGATAGTGTAAAATCTTTACGAAAGCAAATAAATCGCCATTGAGGTCTTAATAAAACAATAGTTTATTAATATGCATGACATTTCGTAACGATACATGTCATGTCGATAACGATTTCGTTTATCCTCAAATGTAAATAGCTGTCGATTTAGTATTTATTAAGCCGTACATATAAGGGTAAAAATTTGCTTTGTAAATATATAAATTATAGACAATGCTTTATAAATTTTAAAGCGCTAAAGCTTGTTATTTTAAGAAGTGACATATAAAACCAATAAGCCATTGAGAAGGATACCGTGACTTGGGCCGTCATTTACTTTTGCTCGTTATTTATAGAAATCAGGTGGGCCACATCTCGGCTCGACTAACCCATTCGTTGATTGATTTATAAATCCGGAGATTATGCTTTTGCAGTCAATAATTAATTGTTCATATGATAATATTTCAATAAAAAAAACGTCCAAAGTTAGAATTATTAGGTTTGATAATGTACAAAATAGACAGATATTTTAGAATAAAGCTTGTGAAAATAATCTAAAGAACCAAATAATATATTTGAGTAGTAGCAAATAATATAATTAATTCACCGCTCTATGTGTAGTATTTATATTTCGGTATCTGATTTAAGTTTTGAAAATATCTTAAATTAGTTACAAATCGTTTTTTTAATTTATTTTAAAAATGATTTGTAACTAATTTAGATTTTCCTCGTGTTTGTTGAAGGACATAACTCAAAACTATTCAACAATCTGCCACCTACTTGTAATTTTGATCCGATAAAATAAACAATGTGACAGTTTTTGTTAAATAACGTAAGTATTTATATTCGTATTTTACGAACATGCTTTATAGGGCTTATATAATAGTGGAAACAGGGGATGACTGGGAATGGGTCGCGTCCCTTATCATTTTCGAAGAAGGCTCCGGTTGGATATAACTTCGGCCTATATTATATTTTATCCAGTTCCAAATTATATGGTATAATATCCAGCTTCAACTTTTATTATATCAGTGATATATTAAAATTTTGCAATGTATACTGTTTTTATTTATTTAGTCTTCATCACCATCAGCCTGTGTTAGTCCACAGCTGGACATAGGTTTCCCAATACTCTACTATCCATTAGGTGTTTGGACCGTATCTCACCACGCCGGTCCAATGTGGGTTGGTGGATGGTCCGACTTTTACATGCACATCCGACGCTACTTTTCAGACAATTGGGTGATCGGCCCACATTGCCCAACCAAGTGCCCAAACCTGTTTAGTCGTATGATTAATATAATTGTGTTAAATATCTTTGCTTTAATTTCAAAATCAAAGCAAATATATTTATCACACTACTAAAAACATTGAAATAGCTCATGTTACCCGACAACAGCCACGATGTCCTGTACGGACGAGTCGATGCATAACACCTCACAACACACTAACACTCATCACAGATGCACTATACTTATCACACACAGGGAGTTCGTTCCGGGTAGCGGGTTACAAGGATGTCCACCGCTATATTTCAGACCCGTTTTATACACGATTTCAAGACTTTCTTTTTCTAAGTACCTACTTTAGAAATTGTATTCGGACGATTGTTTATTAGAAAATCAAGGAAGATTTTAGTAAATGGTTGTGTCGAGTTAATGATTACAACAATGAACTCATGTATCATATTGACATATACAAAAATCTTTTCAAGAAAATATTTTATCCTCAACCGACAACAGCCTGGTTTCATCACAAGTTTGCATCATAGGAGCAGAGTTATTTTTATATTTATTTGTAGACATAAAGTATCTAAAAAACAAAATTTCATCTATTAAGTTTCTAAATACATTCTTTATATTATAATCTGAATTTTCTTTTCTTAAGTATCAAACGAAAGGCGTTTTGTGGCGAATTGTTAAAACATGCCTTGATTGAACAATAAACGCAATAAATGTCATAGGACATTTTTTACCAGTCAGCTTAGGGCGTGGTAACAGATAACTATGGATGCAATAACTTTTAGAGGTAACTAAATGCATTTATATGCTTAAAATATTAAACATGAACATAAATACATATAAATATATAAACATAAACTTTCTTATAAGCGGATCTGTGATAGTGTTAGTGTATTAAGAGGTGTTATGCATCGACTCGTCCGTAAGTGATATCGTAGCTGTTGTCGGGACACGTGAGCCATTTCAATGTTTTTAGTATAGGAGACGATCAGTTGTTGTCATCTTTTTACTTTGTGGATTTCTCTTGAGATTTCTAAAACTATTTATTAACATTCTCAATATGTCGATTTTGATAGTAGCATGTAACGTTTAGTATTGTTAGTAGTTACAGCGACAGATAAAGCAAACCACATCATTAAGGGACATTATTTGTTTCAATGAACTACATATCTATTTTAATTACAATAAACGAGAACAACAAACAAGTTATAAATAATAAAAGACTACTTATTCTTTATTTTTATTCAATTGTTGGAAAACGTTTTATAGCATACAAATAATAATCTGCAATGAAAAACGCTAAAGGCCAATTACAATGGCATCAGTAACGTTTTACATATAGTAATCAAAATGGTAGAAAATTATGAAGAACATTACAGAAAACAATAATAAATATCCTTATTTCTAGTGTTTACACGAATATTATACATAAGTAAATAAAATGACTTTACGGATTTTATCGCGTTTATTTAACATTTTTAAATTCCGACGTTTCGAACACTTTCCAGCGGCCGTGGTCACGGGGTAGACTGAGATATCATGAATCTTGTTGCAAGTGCTAAAGCGAAGGGTTTCCAGATCTTAATTTTAATTAACTATTTTAGTTTGTACTCCGACCTATGCAAAATGAACTGGAAAATGAACTTTACAGCCTGCAGTGGTATTATGCTTGGGTTTAAATTTTAATTTATTAATTATGGGGTCCCAAGCAGGTGGTAAAAGCCAACCATCTTCTCTATTGGAAATTTGGATGTTTTGTAATCTCAATAGCCTCACGGACCATCATTGGTAGGAATCCGTGTTCTTTAGCGAGGATTTGTGGTCGATCAAATCTAATGTAATGGTTTGGGTGATTTAAGGTATGGTCACACACTGCCGACTTGTTGGGATTTTTATGGAACATATGGCTGACATTAAGTCAGCCATATGTTCCTTCACACGGGTTCTTATTGCTCGCTTTGTCTGTCCAATATAAGAGAGGCCGCAGTCACAATCTAGCTTGTACACTCCTGGATTTTGTAGAGGAATATTGCACTTGACAGGTAGTAGGAATTGACCAATCTTCTTCAGCGGCTTGAAATAAGTTTTGATTGAAGCCCGCCTCAAAATGTAGCCAATCTTGTCAGTTACGCCTCTCACAAAAGGTAGAACAGCAGGTACTCGCTCCACTGTGGCTGCCTTCACTCGGTCACTGTGACGCTGCCGTGGCGCAGCAAGCTTGTTGTCTCGCAGCACTTGCTTAACATGGTGTAGCTCAGCCGCCAGGTGTGCATCATCACAGATCCCTCGTGCTCTCTGAAACAAAGATTTGCCCACGGTAGCTAACTGGGATGGATGGTGGTGTGAATTACCGTTTAAATATTTATTTGTATGGGTTGGTTTCTATACACAGTATGGCTCAAGGCCAGACCACGGCCGCTGGAAAGTGTTCGAAACGTCGGGAATTTAAAATGTAGAATAAACGCGATAAAAACCATAAAGTCATTTGTGAATTACCATTTAAATATCTATTTGTATGGGTTGGTTTCCTATACACAGTATGGCTTTAATATAATATAATTAATATAATTTAATTATTTATTTATTTTTACATTTGTTATAACTATGTTTGTTACAATTGTAAAACAATTGTAAAAATAAAACAAATAATTAAATTTGAAATATTATTCCGGTATTCAATATAATGTAATGATTGATTAATATGCAATAAATTATAAATATATATATATCAAAAATAATGGTAACAAATACATATAAATACAATTTTTGACGAGCAATTAAGAAGGTGATGGACTTAGTCTACGTGAATATGTACTACTTAAGTTATTATTGTTTAGATATTTCTTAAAAATGTTATTTAGCCATAAATATAACAAATACTTATAATATTTTATGATTATTAAACTTTCTGTTGATGTTATTCTGACTGTAAATAGGTATTTTTCTAAATAATTATTAGAAATAAAAGAAAAATATTAATAGGTGCAATAATCTAAACGCGGACATAAAAGAATTATACCAGTTTTTTTTATATTGTATCCTAAAAGCATTAATAAAATAAACAAATATAGAGTATAATAAATTCAAGTGCCCAACCATTTATCATCATCATCATCATCATTATCAGCCTGTAGTAGTCCACTGCTGTACATAAGCCTCCTCTCATACACGCTACCGCTACCGTTCTTCGGCTATTCTCTTCCAGGCAACACCAGCCGCTTTGCGAATGTCGTCCGTCTTACCATACGCAACGTTTTTCAAGCCTAGGTCTCCACTCTAGGATATACATTCATACTAAATTTACGCTGAATGTTGTTACGACTATATGAGTTATATTCTAAGAATAATACCACCATAAACCATAAGATAAGAACAGCATTTTATTTGTGCAAAATCTTTCTAATAAATCTAGCGTATAGTAAGCATCATTTACTAAATTGCCCCGAGCATGATTCAGCTGCGATCTTTTTATTATATAAATATTTATGTAACTTTGTTTAATTTCCACTGAAGAGTATTTTTTTTATCGCATTTAACTTTTATTTCGTAGGAGATAGCAAAAAGGAACTTCCACTAGAATTCAAACAGTGAACCTGAAACGTCAAAATATTTAAAAATAAATCAAACGCGATTTGTAAGGTTGGGTTGTACTATATATGTATATTCAAAAAAATGTTATTCCGTCATAGACCGACGCGAACGTATATAAGTCCTAAATAAGCTTGTACAAAGAAAGAGGGAATTAATTAATTTAACTTATCCCCTCTTTTTTGGTGCGTATTCAATCAATAATAATACAAAGATTCTCCTACGACACGATATAAAACATTGCGTTGAATATTTGATATGAATACAAATAACTCTTTAATATTAAGAAGTGTTAACATTGTTTCTTTTTTAGTTATTTTTATTTGTTAGTTTAATTATGTGTATTAAGGAGCAAGTTAATTTGCGTAGTAATGGATGTCTTTATATCAGTCCTTATAGCTTGTGTTTTAACTTAATTAGAAACCATGAAAGCCTTTGCATTGGAAAATAATTCATTTGTCCCTGTTATTATATAATTTATTTTGAAGGAGCTGTTATTTATTATGCTACAATGAAACTTAAGTCACAGTTGGGGTGAAACAGAATTAGAACTAAAAGTATATCTTCTACCGTTAGGTCTCGACGCACAAGGAAAGTTAAACTTATATTATTATTGGCTTTCGTTTATTTCTGATAGGTTATATCAGGCCAGGTAAATATGTGATATTCGGTACTCAACTAGTACCTAGCAACTAGCAATAAAATAAACAGTTTGCGTAGAAAAGCATTGTTTTAAATCTCGTTAATTCTTTACTTGTTTTCATATTATTTGTTATAATGTTTTGCGTTTTAGTTCGAACGTTTTGTTCTAGAAATTTAAAGCGGACAACCTGATACTAATGAAAATAGTGAATGAATTGATAATATTAATTCGATGTAGGAACTTAATCCATCTTTAACAATTCTGAGCTAATTTAAATAGCTAATTTAAACGTAATGCGGTTTGTCTTAAAGTAATTTAATTTATTCTAAATGTTTTCTGAATGAACTTATGTCCGTGCAAGCGGTAAGAATTATTTTACTACTAAGAAACTTTAAGTCAGTATAGATGACTGCGAATATTGATGGCTTTTTGGCTGATGCTTGCACGTTTATTTCTTAGGATAATATTCGTTTAAATATTGCCTGCATTAGGGTTGTTATTTTTAAGCAGCATAAGCCAGGGAAAAAAAACTATATTAGCAGTCATAGGCAATATTCACCAAATGCAGATTATTGTCTTTACGTGGTAACCTAATTCTAATCTCCTTATAATTTTGTGAGCTAATTAGATCACGACTTTAAATAAAAAGAAGAAATAGAAGAAAAAGTATTGTAAGCAACGTTTAACTCTATTTTTTTTCAAACTGCTCGTAAATTCATAAAAAGAACAATAAAAATGCCACCGAGTCATATTGCTGTATGAAAACATATTGTAGATGAAGATCATAAACATTTTTCAAGGAACTAAGATTAAACAGAAAAATTTAATTACAAGAGCATTTGTCGCAAGTTGTGCGGCTATTCTGTAGATTTAGTGCAACGGCCAAGTGTAAGAATACAACAAGGACATTTCAAAAATAGAATTGTTATGATCAACAATAATGCTGTAACTTGAAGCATAAAGTAGTTTAATGCTCTATGTAGATATTTCATACTTCTACAACCATTAAAATAAAATAATTTATTCACACTAGACGAACAGTGAAAACCTCTGCTATTTATTTTGTCATTTAAAAATCCAACAGGATATTGGTAATTGACAAGTAAATTGATTAAACTAAAAATATACAATGTTATTTACTAATTTAAACATTGTCTTGTAAAACCGTTTTTGGCTTGATCGATAACTTAATTCTTAAGAAACCTTAATCTAATAAAATGGATGTAATTGTAAAAAAAAATACTATGTAATTTCAACTAATTTCAAGTACAAAGTTTTGTAATATCTTATTTAAATATCAACACTCGTCACAAATAATGTTTTTTAAAAAAGTAGTTTGATCAGGGACTAATACTATAAATTAATTTATACCCATTATTTTGTCTTTCTAAAATTATTTTTTGTGCCAACGCATGCCCAATCTTGCGGGGGTAATGAAGGCTTATTTCAGAGTCGCATCGATTAAAACCATCGTGTAATTTAAGTTTAAAGGAATGCCTTCGCAGCTGCGGCAGCGTCCGTCTGTCTCACTTCAGCTCTAGGCACATCGAAAGGTCTTATTAAAAATGTTAACATTGGATAATTCTTTTGTTCATGCGAATACTGTACATTATTGAATAAAAGGACTTTGAACCGATTTTATCGCGTTTATTTTACATTTTAAATTTCCGACGTTTCGAACACTTTCCAGCGGCCGTGTCTCTAAAGAACACCGATTCCTACTAAGGATGATCCGTGAGGCCATTGAGATTAGAAAACATCCAAATTTTAATAGAGAACTAGGGTTTCATCATAATTAAAAAAGTTTATTTTGTATATGTAATGATAGAATAAATTTATTTTGCATAGGTAGAAGCACGCGCAGCACTGGCAACAAGACGCTGCATCTCAGTCTACTCTGTGACCACGGCCGCTGAAAAGTGTTCGAAACGTTGGGAATTCTTTCTTATTCTATTTAAAATATAAAATAAATGCCATAAATTACAAAAGTCTTTCTATTCCACAAAGAAGATGATCTAATATTTGACTTTATGAATTTTATCGCGTTCAATTTTGTTTACAATATACATAAAATATAAAAAAAATTGCATTTTACCAAATAAAGGAAAAAAAGAATGTCACGTATTTTTGGATGAATTAAAATATTTTGAAATGAAAAGGTTGCATTAGTATTGAAGTGTTAATTTTTTTTATATAAGTTTCGAAAATGAAAAGAAAACATTTAAGGCGTTTAAGCGCCAAAAACTGATAATTTGTTATCAGACTGACAAATATTAAGAATAAAAGTAATTTAATTACTTTGATCTGAGAAGCATTTAACCACTTAATTAACGTGGCTTAAAACATGACTGGCCAAAATTTTAAAAGAAAGCCATTTTAATAGGCTAATAAAAATGTGGTAATTTGTGCCTTATTTGTTTAATACAAATTTGAAATTTATAACTTTAAAACCAACATGTATATAGATATATAATAATAATGTATATAACTAACAAAAGTTATAATTTTACTATAAAGAAATAACTTCTCATCAGAATTGGTGAAAAGTCATCCGAAAAGTTTTTATAAGCAGTTCTTTATTTAATAGGATTCTATTACTGACCACCATTGTTCACGTAATTGATATCACGCCTTTTGTCCGAGCTGTAATTACTTTTCTTTGAACCTCAGTAAGTTTACTTTAATATTGTAATTATTTGGTTAACGGACTTCAAATATTAAAGGATGCTAATGTTACAATAACTTTAAGGCCCAAAATAGATTCTCCAGTAAAAGTTCATCATTACCGTCCTGTGTTAGTCCACTGCTGGACATACCTACTGCAATCCTTCTCCACTAGGGGATTTTAGACTGTATCCCACGACGCTGCTTCAATTGCAGGTATGTAGGTGGACCGATTTTTTACATGCCCATAGGACGAATGGATCATCTTACTTTTCCAGACAATTGGGCGGTGAATAAATCATCAAAGATACTTAATGTAAAGTGAAGTCTGTAAACTATTTCGTATGAATTGTCCCTTTATATAATTTCGATTGAATTGTTATTAAAAAAATAATTTGTATGTTGATCTGGTAAGTTAGGTAAGGTCACAGATGTTAATATTTTGAACTGTCCTGAATATTTACAAATGTATTCTGGAGGCTAAGATCTTAGTGACATAAAGATATTTTTAACTTAGCTTTAAACGTGTTTTTCCTTTACTAGTGACGTTGCACAATTCATAACGCCATATATCATAAAGAGTTATTCATTGATTTAAATTTTTGGTTTTTCATTACTCTGTAATGGAATCTTCCCTCAGTCACGCGTTATTACACGAACGTAAACAAATCAATCATATTAAAGCAGCGGCAGCAAATTAGATGGTTGCTTCAGAAGTCTACAGAGTAAAGCCATATAACCAAATAAATACCATATTACCACATACACGGATGTTTCTAAAGGCATTTTGATGTTTATTCCAACATTAGAACTAAATTAAATAGGCAATTCGAATTAATGGTATTTGTTAATGCTTTGTTTGTTTTATTAAAAATATTCATCGTTGTAGTTTTTTTGACCGACTTCCCAAAAGAACTACTCAATTCGGAGCGTATGTTTTTTTTTATATATTACCTTGTTGCTCCGTTTCTAGCGCTCCGATGTTGTTCATTCTTTTTTTTTAATGATAGATATTAGCTTTCGATTAATTCTATTTTAATATTTTTATGTAGTTTATTAGATATTTCAGAAATAACATAAGTTATTAAAGAACTTACGCTGTCAAAACCGTAAAAGATAGACATAAAGTATATTCACCGTAATTGTGCATCTTGAATTGGTCTACAATTAACTCCGCGATAGCTTATATCTATGTTTTAAGAATGACGCACAATAAGCAAATTAATGTTAGCATTTTTTTTAATTGTGATCAGGTAAAGTCAAAGTTTATTTAATATAATAAATAATTAAATGTTTTGTATACGCAAATACTGCTCATTATTGTATAAAAAGGACTTTTTACGTATTTCATCGCGTTTATTTTTACATTTTTAAATTCCTGACGTTTCGAACACTTTCCAGCGGCCGGGACTAAGTTTAATAATGTAAAAATAAACGCGATACAATCTGTAAAACGTCCTTTTATTTAATACTAAGATAATACAGTTTATGTTCTTACATTTTTCATTCTTTGTACATAAAACATGTCATAGATGACATTTTAATCAAATTAATACCTTAAAAGTTATCAAAGATTCAAATGGAGTGGCAGAAACCGCAACGCATAATGAAATTGCATAATAACCGAATAAATAACGTTTTTAGGCCAAACTTAGTCTTTTGTCTTTTAAAATAGGTGATCTGTAAAACACTTAAAAATTTAAAGTCTTTTCACATTTATGCCTGAAATTTTGAATTAAGCTTCAAAAAATTTATCATTTTAGTTATTACTTTCATTTTAATATTATTATTATTACTTGTATTTTGTCGTGTTTTTTTGGATTATTACCTAGTTGTATGCGTAATTATCATAAAATCTCTTATTCTTGGACGACAATTAGCTACAAAGTTACTCACATTAGTAGAAAAGTAGATTAGCCTACCCCTGTAGTTTACCGGTTTCTGGCTGATATACGATATACAATAACTGCACCCTCTTTTTATTCTTTCGAGGGTGATATGGCTCAGGCCCAACTTTTTACAGGCACAGACGACACATGTATTATGTTACTTCACAGGTAATTCAGGATGATCAGCGCGCATTGCCCTTAACAACTAAAAAACAACAGTGACAATTTGTCGATTCACCGCAGGATTCAAACCCACCCACCCTGGTTTTTAAAGCGCGAGCCCATACTACGGATTTAGTTAACTTTAAAATATTAAACATTATATGAAATTTAATTTTTATTTTACAATTTTTAGAAAATATTACAGACAGTTTCAATAAGAATTTTTTTACGTTACATTGTCAGACTTGATTAAAGTCTAAGACTTGAGTAAAGTTCGCTTATAAAGCAAAATTTGTTAGACTTCAATCAGTCACTGAAATTGGATTGCTTCTATCTTTTGATTTCGTCTCACAAAAGACCTAGATGAAATTCGATTTATGATATTTAGTATATTAAGGAAACTTGATAGTTGCTCTTTGTTGTTGTAAAGGTTTAATTTTTATGTTGTAAGTATACTTATTGGTCTTTACAAAGGTATATTTATTAAAAGGTAAGATTCAAGGCTATAAATATTAAAAGTAGAAAAGTTTTTGTCAATCAATAAGTGAGTGTATTGCTTTTTTACTGAATAAAGATTGAATATGCATTTAAAAGAGTGGTAAAGCTTTCAGAATAAATATTTTTAAACTGCTTTTTATGTTAATTATGACAAAACTTTCTTAACATTAAGACATGTGCTCCATAAAGTTCTTATGATATGACAACATGACAGACTTGCTTCACACTGTTCTAGCAACGTACAAAAATAAGCCGTGTAAAAAGTCGGTCCACCTACCAACCCGCATTGAACCAGCGTGGTGGGATACGATCCAAAAACCTCCAAATAGATAGGGGTGTTTAAGGGGAGACCTATGTCCAGCAGTGGACTATCACAGGCTAATGATGAATGAATGAATGAAAAAAAACACGAATGTTAATTAAACGAGATAGTAGTGGTAATTTTTTACTTTAATTTACCGTGATTATATCATTATAACGTCTCTATTTATGTTTTAAAGAAAAGAAGACCTTTTTGGTTCCATGCCAATATTTGCCCCTTTAATATTCTGTTGAAACTTATTTACTATTTTAGATTTTAGAGGTAATATATTTCTAGGCAAGTATAACTTTTTTGTTATAAACAAATTCCAAATAAAAATCAAAATGGTTCAAGATATAGTCCAATAGTGTACTACAACTACGTTTCATTTTAATATGCAACGCAAGCCATTCGAATACACTCTACGTGAGAAATGGAGCGAGAATTTTTTTCACGTTTATTGTAGTGCAATAACGTGCAGCTAGCGGGGTCGCATTGACGGCTTTTAACGATATATTTCCTTTCAATAAATTTTACTTTATTCTAACAAAAAGAAACGGCCAAACGAATATATTTATCGTATGAGATATTATCTTTAGCTAAAATGTTTATTGAAATATTACCTTATGTTATTATAGAAAGTTTATCAATTATTGAAGATATCTGCTGTAATCTATAATTATGATAAAGTTTTTTTCAAATCTTTATTATCATGGTATTTTAAATAATCACCAATAAAATCAATGTATCTTAGCCAACGCAGGTAGATTATTGATGCAGTGTTGTTAACATTAGCGGTAGGGAGGAGCAGTCGTGAAAGTCTGTCAGGAACGAAGTTAGTCGGTAACTTCGTTCCTGACAGACTTCAGTGACGCCAGCATGACTGAATTTATGCTAGTAATATCGAATAAAGGTATTTTTTTACATATGGGTTATCCTATCAAACTTTACGATCGCCTGCATAACGTCGTGATACATAGACATTGATATAAATATTAGCACATCAGCAACTACTTATTGGAAATCGATTGTAACGTCTCATCGATCATGACAACGCATGACAGCACAGAATTGAAAGCATTTACTTATTCGATATTTTAAACAAAAGTTGAATTAATATTTTCAAAATTTGGACAATATTTTAACTGATAAAATGTCCCGTAAGACTGAACAAAATGCTTTTAAAGTATTAATTGATATTTTATATATTAAACATATAGAAACAGGCATTGAGCCAACTGATTGACATTATTACTTGCAAATTAAATTTGAAGCAACAAACATCAATTAAATCTAAATCCTTTATTCGAATCTTGGGTTTCAAGGTATTTTGTTTTCATGATTCTTATTACCTTTCAAATTTATATTGTTTTATACCTTATTTATTTTAGCGCCATAAGTCTTTGCAGCTAAGATGAATCAATACTAACTAAAACACTGAAAATTTTAATCGTTTACCATAGATAAAAACACTTTGGAACAATACACATTGCCCAACACTATTTTAATTATTTTGATTGAGAGAAGGGGAAATGTTAATAGGCAAAACATATTTCTCTATGGCAACATATACAAAGGCACATTTCTCTACCTTAAATAGTTTCTACAAGAAAATTATAATAGATATTAGATTAACAACTATTGAGGTATATAATATAAAAATAGACACACATGTTTAAATAAGATTAATGTTATTGACGTCAATAACGTAATTATAATAGTTGTTACTATAGGATGTACCTATCCTATTTTAATAAAAAATACTGGCTAGACTGCTATGCTAATGTATTTAAAAAACAGACAGTGGCATGGCTAAACCAGACTCCTGCTTCTATTGAGCAGGATCGTATGTTGACATTTAATTTGGAATACGTTCCAAGTACTTTAAGTTTAATATTAAGACAACTGAGAAAATGTCTTGCATTAAATCATAAATTTTATTTTGGAGTAATATATTTTATGTTTTGGAGTATTAACAATTAAAGTTTTCATTATAACAACAATTGTACTAACCTTCAAGTATTCAGAGAATTGCCAATGAAGAGCTAAAAGTTGAGCTATTATTAAATATCTTCAAGAACATCAATTTATACCTAATTTAGGATGTCACCCGGTTGCAAGCTTGTTCATTTGAAATAAAGCTATAGAGGTAGCTCTTTAAATTAATTATGAATACTTTAAAATTCAAAAATCGATGACAGGGAAGTTGTTTAGAAGTTATATTATTAAAGCAATCTGAATCTAATAAGTAGTTTGATGAGTTGTGCTGACTTTAACATTTATTTATTAGATAATTCTACCACCACTATTAGATTCTAATGATTGTTAAGTTCATATAGCCTTATATGTTTATTTCTTTAACGTACTAGAATTACTAAGAGTTCTGTTAAATGTAAAGATAATATATTTACAAATAGTCAACGTTTAAAAGACAAATTTTTAAAAAATTACTTCATACTACTGTGTTCAGCTTGCTTTTTTCAATTTTCATAAAACATTAAACGAAAATACTGATAAAAAAAATAAGGTTTGTTCCTATGTACAAGAAACGTATTTAGAAGTAATATATTACAAACAATTACCTATTTACAGTATGACGATAGCCCAGATGTGTTGTATAGTACCTTAAAAACGTTAAAATCAAAAGTTTCTGCAGCTTTTAGTGAATAGGCAACAGTTGGAATTCTCAAAAGCAGGCAAAGAATATATATAAGAGACTGAAAAAACATATAATCAAAACAAGTCGTTTGTTGCACATGGTAGCGCCTGTTCAAAAATATTTATAAAATCGGTTCTCTCGCAAAATATATCATTTATAATCTACATACATACTATAATAGTGGTTCAACTACTAACGCACTCATCAGGATAGTCAAAAGTATTTTTGAGGCTTCGGAAGAATCACAGGGTGCTTTAGGCGTTTTACGTGTTCCAAAAGGATTTTGATTCTGTACACCATGAGACTCTGGTCTGGAAACTATGGTATAATAAAGGCCGCACTTAACCTTCTCTATTCGTACATGAGCCATCGAATTCACGGGTTGATGTGAAAAATTGAAGATCACCCGGGGCCCTGGTAAATATGGGTATCCCACAAGGACTCATTTTTTGGCCCTTTTCTCTTCTTCATCTGTGTAAATAATCTACCATGTGTAATAAATAATAACAAGGAGACAGTATTTTTTGCAGATGAAACAGTATTTTTTGCAGATGAAACTTTCTTGATTTGTAAAGTTAATGGACATACGTCAATAAGTGACGATGTAAAAAAAACTTTCTGTGGAGTAGCAAATTGGTTTAGTGTTAATAACTTGCTAATAAACCACAGAAAAATAAAATGTATTACATTCAGGACTCCAACCATAAAGTTAAATTTGAAGTGGATATGGATGGAAATGCGTTTTTTTTATGGCATACGCAGGCAGATGCATAATCGGGCCACCTGATAAAAAGTGTTCCGGTGGACCGGCGCGGCCCATAGACATCGGCAATACTGGTATCATCAACGCGCTGCCTACCGTGAGACATAGGATGTTAAGTCTCATTTACCCAGTAAATACGCTGGCTACGGTGCCCCTCAGACCGGAACAGAGTAATGTTTTTACGCTACTGCTTTGCGGTAGAAATAGGCACCGCGGTGACACCCACCCAGACGATTCCATGTAAAAAGGGGACCTACCACCGGTAAAATTTTTTAAATTTAATAGAACATTGAATAAATTTTAACAACTTAATTAATTCTTTTGATTACTAGAAAATAAATAACATAATAACTATTTTGTAATTGTTATTCTAAAATTTCTCTTTAACTTAGAGAGAGTTTTAAATATCAGAAATGTTTTTTAATTACTTTATTAGTACTTGAAGTCACTAGGTAATCTTATGTTAATAAAAGTAAAATAATTCAAAAACGTAGTAGAAAATATTAAATAAAATATTCATGATAACATAAATCTTCCGCAGAATTTTCTGTTACTAAACTTGCTTTTCTCGATTTAAGAGTGATATCATCATCATCATCATTATCATCATCATCATCAGCAGCCTGTGATGTCCACTGCTGGACATAGGCCGCCCCTAATATAGCCCTATCCATTAGGGTGTTTTGGACCGTATCCCACCACGCTGGTCCAA
>JAGSMT010001108.1:0-21952 GCA_029286875.1 Lamproptera curius
TCTGTATGCAGTTTGTAACGCTACTCGATTAATATCAATAATATTAATAGCCATAATTAATTTAAAATAAATATTATTAAAAGTAACGAAGTAATACTTACGTAAATTATTTTTCTAAAATATAACTGAAGGTCAAGCTTTTATATTGACTGTCTGTTGTTTTGCCTGGAATTAAGACTCTCCATGCGTCGCATATAAAGGTCGGTCTTGCGCCTTCGTCTTTTCGGTTTCCCAGTCGACTGTACCACGTTTGCCGAACCTCGGTCTCCACTCCAGAACTTTCCGATTCTAGCGGGTCGTCAGTTCTGCGGCTTATATGACCTGCCCACTTCCACTTCAGCTTACTAATCCTATTGTCTTTTGACTCATGATTCTATTAATTTCAAAAGTACTATTATACTTTTGAAATTAATATAATTATGCATTTTTCCAATTTAGAAGCGCATTCTATTATTTATCGTAAGACATTAAAATCTCTCTTTTACGTTGTTAGATAAAAATAAATTAATTAAATCGGCAGCAGCTTATTCCAGCTGAGAATTAGCAACAGGTATGAAGCTCGAGCTTTACGGTCTAACATCAATTAATTAGCTTGAATTTATAATGTCAGAATCAGTGTCAGAATACATTTAACGACATGAAGTAGGAATTTTAGTCTTAAAGTCTAAATCAGAACCTATTAAATCATAAAATTAGGAACAATGTTACCCATTGCAGCCAACTCTGAGGTGACCTACCTCTGAGGCGGCTGCAATGGGTAACATTCTTAGGTAGTACTACCGCGATACCTATTTCTGTCGTGAATCACTCATTTTCAAACACTACTGTCTTCCGGTTCGAAGAGCATCATTATTACTGGGTAAACGAGACGTAACATATCATTTCTTGGGTTGGTGATTGGATTTGTGGCATCTTACGCTGTTTGTTATAGGCAGGGCATGTTATTTAATTAGAGGTGTTCTGGTCTCATCACTATAACTATTAAAAGTGATTATTTAAAATAAATCTTGTAATCAAACATTTAGCGCCGTTCTTAGTGAGTTAAAAACTCGATGACTTGTTTTGAATATATAAATCTTACTTTGTAAAATGTGATACGTTCAGCTGCTATAACCTTAAAGTTATGACCATTAAACAACAACACTCAATATATCTTGCCAGAAAGTTGCTTAATAAATAAGTATATATTTAACCATTACTATATTTTCCTGCAATATGTTAAATTAAATGCCTCTAACCAGAGAAGCGACGGCAGTGAATATAATGTAACTAAATGTAACTAAATGTAACTAAAGTTGTCTTAACTCGAATTTTAAATAATAACAATTTATTGGACATATTTTTCAAGTATGTTACGAACGAGCTCTGACAACGCAACATCTTACTCGATTTATAAAAAATATCTTGCAAAATATTTTATCTCATTCAGGGTTTTTTGTTGAAAGATTATACTACAAAAATATATTTTAAGGAAAAATCTGTTGCAATTTACTTCATCTGCGGTAATCCATTACAGCCTACCATTATTGGGAAAGCTTTTATAGAATGAAATACCTGGACTGCGCCATACACTATAAATAATTCTTCAAAAGTTATTTAACGAAATAGTAGAAGAAATTGAGACATGAATATTTAAATGGGAATGGCAATGGTTATAGTAAATAGTATATATATATATAGTAATTAAAAAAACGGAATAACAACAAAAATATTTACATTTAGATTCTTTCGACACACATTCCACTTATATATAAACTATTAATTCCATAAAATAAAATAGAAACAAATCTCAACTATTTACTACTATTTAACTCATCATCATCGTCATTATCAGCCTATAGTAGTCCACAGCTGGACATTAGCATCCCCTAATACACGCCATTGCTTTCGATCTTCGGCTATTGTCATCCATCCTACGCTTCTTTAATATTATTTTCTTCTACTATTCGAACACTTTTATAACCATAGTTTCTTATTACTTGTACTCAAAATGGTATTAAAAACTATTTAAATTTGAAAAAAAAAATTTTTTCGTTTGTTAATTTAATAACCTATTTTAATAACCATTTTCTTTTACTGGACTCATCAGAATATAATCTCAATCTGACGATTTGTGGTAAGTCATATTTAGTTCAAGACTTAAGCCATATTAAAAGTTATTTATCACTTATAAATTAAACTGAAATTGAGATTAACGTAATTTTGACTGTTCCCATAAAGTATTGAGACTGTTAATAAGATTAAACAAATTCGGGCTTCATCTTTGTCGACGCGAGATCTAATCTGTAATTGAGATTAGCTCTCAACCGTATTCACTTGTCGGGCTTTCATAACTTTCCGGTGAAGCATTTAACTTAGATGAGCTAGTTTGCATCAAATCACCTGCAGAGACGCTACGGCTTAATATGATAGATTAAAGCCATATTACGTATTGTTGTGCCGTGTTATTGAAAATTCTAAAGCTAAGATGTGGAAGAGATTATTTCTACACATGTTCAACATCTAATTCTGAACTTTATAAAAGAAAACGCATGTTATAAAATAAATGACATGGAGCAACACCTGAATACCAAGATGGATGGGGTACTACAGGTATATCGTTTTTAACCCATTGCACCGTTCATGCTTACGGGATAGGGGCAGGTAAAATTAATATAAACGAGATTGAATCCCTGACTTTTTTATTATTTGAAAAAGGTAAGATTTATTAATATATGTCGTATATTTGTTATAGTGGAAAAAGTAAATTATTTTTAGGACAATGTTGATTGTAGCACAGGTGTCATAACATTTGATTTTTGTAAATGATTATTAATTTGGATGATCAGAGTGTCTGGTATATATCAGTGAAATGTGATTAATTTGTTCAGAACTTAACATTTCTAATTATTTATATTTTTCATAGTTATGAAGTCGACTTAATAATTTCTATAGCTACAACTATTTATTTCCATACTGTGTTACCAGTAACCACCAGCAACAATTATTTACCCGTCAGTTTACCAAAATCTGACCCGCTATTTG
Organism: Lamproptera curius; assembly: GCA_029286875.1. NCBI lineage: Eukaryota > Metazoa > Arthropoda > Insecta > Lepidoptera > Papilionidae > Lamproptera > Lamproptera curius. The sequence continues at coordinate 3,025 of JAGSMT010001108.1, forward strand.
ATACACTGATATCTCCTCAATGTATAAGGACATTGCTATTAAAAAAATTTAAAACAGGAGAAACCATAACGAGCTCATGACCTGACTTTACCATTAATATATTTTACCCCTTTCTGCAACTTCTTTTCTCTACTAGTCCTTCTACTTCTTCTTCAAACAACTTTTTCTATCTCCTTTTAAACTACTCTATGAATTTTATTAAAACTTCACGATTAAATATCTTACATACTAGACTACTTTACAACCTACTAGCGACCCCTCAACCCCCCTGTGGGTAGAATTTCGTAAAATCCGTTCTTAGCTGACTTCTACTCGGCAAAAGGAATATTCCTACCAAATTTTTAGTCGCTACGCCTTATGGTTCCAGATATAGTGATGAGTCAATATATAGGTAGGAATCGCTTTCATATACATGTAGATAAAATTAAAGTATTTTAAAATATAATAAACAGTCTCATTGGAAAGTTACATCGACACGAATCACAACAACTTTTGGTTCTATATAAATGTAATGCGTAAAGATTAATACCATAAACTACAATCATTTCTCGGGTGCAACCGGAGGCGAAGTCTATTTAAGATAATCCTCACTTTGAATATAGCAAAAAATCTATCTTTGCCTTATACACGTATAGTTGTCAAGATAACATAACCACATTTCGATTAAACGTTTCATTAATAATGCTTCTGATACAATACCTAAAAGAGAAACCGATCAAGAGGCACTGCTCTTGAAACATTTTATATCTGTAAGGAATTCAAAATATAATATAAAAAATATGATTATACCTTGTTGGTTTGTGCATTAAAATGAAATAAATTATTCAATGAAAATACTTTGAGATTTTTTGCCAGTTACAACTATTTTCATCCATTATGTTTGTACGTTCTAAGTCAGTATAAACGTTTTCTTAGAAATTTGACATATTTTAAAGTTATATTACGTAATTAAAAATATGCCTGAACATAAAATCAGTCGTTATGTACATGAACAGTTAATTAAAACTGAGTTAATTAATCCCGACCGCATGTTGACGCAAGAAATGGTGTTTAGTTTTATATTTGCGTTTAATGTTTAAAATACCTAGAAAGTGAAGCGAAATATTTTGCCAGTCTTGCATATTATTATATTAAATAAGGTTTTACGTTTAAAATCCCTTTATTCCCGGCTGTAGCTTTAGTTCCATTGCGAACGAATCGCTCAATTAATTAAAGCTACAGTCATATACATATTCAGTATAAAAATGTCGTGTATTTTGGCATGTAAATTTCATCGTCGCGTGTTGACCCAAACATAAATCTAATTAGTATACTCAACTAGTCATTGATACTTTTCGGTATCCCACTTAAAAAAGAGTGGTCATAAAAAAGGATTTCTAAACGCAGGTAAGCATACTATTAAAAGATAGCTAAAGAGGGAACTTTAACAATGGAAGTCTAATGCAAAATATGACCTTTAAATGAGACATAGAACAGATTTTCGGAAGCAAATTTTTTAGGTGATGAAGCATGTTTCACAGGCTATCTACGGATCAGACTGTTATTGACAGTAATTTATTGACCATTATCCCTATCTCATTTCAGAATATCTACCAAACAAATTTCTATTAATCAATTTTAATAAAAAATCTTACATTATGTGAAGACTTTAATCCCAATCAATCAACATTACTTGATCAAGATAACCAAGTTCGAATAAATTGGATAAATAGCTTTATATTGATTCGCCGTCCCTTTTTTCTTACTTAGATACGTGTTGGAAATATCAACCTATTTCGATTCGTTTTACCTTGTAACAAATTACACAAAATTTGGTAACTCACCTGCTTTATCAAATCAGACACAATGTAAACAAAGTTTAAGATAATTTTTTTCTTACTAGCAACTGATTATACTTCAAATTATCTAAGTCGGTTTTTGATAGATAGAGATATTGAAGGTAGGTTTATACATCTAACACATGCTTTATATTGTAGGTGTATTCTCTATCAGCGTAGCTCCCGTCCGAAGCAAAGACAGGTCGCTAGTACATATGCCAAATATTTTTCAATCGAGACATCTCTAAGAAAATAAAAGAAATAAAAATGGAAACCAAGACATAAAGCGCTAGAAAAACCAACTTCTCGCAACTCCAGATTAAGTTGGAATCATTGAAAATATGAAATAAATATTTTAAACTAGCTAAAGTAGGTATACAATGATAGCTCTTATGCACACTTTCTACAAAGGAACATAATTATTTTCACCTTTACGTACTAACAGAGGTAGGTAATAAGAGATAACATATTTATAATATCGTAACCTCTATGCAACATTTTCAACTTAGGGTTACTTTAAATAGATTCTCTTGCTCTCCTTCCGCAAAGAAATTTGATGAGGTTACTGGTAGTAGTTTTTCAAAAAAATTTGACATTTTTTTGCACCAAAATTTTTCTCTATTAGTACGAGAAAGATGTCATATAAACTTTATGTGTATGTAACGGTTAACTATAATATTTCAATCAGAAGTCAAACAAATAATTGGAGTGAAAAATAGTAAATAATGCTTATTAGGGTATACAAAGCAGGTTAATTATGAAATAATTGCATAATTTCTTCTTAAAGTCTGCAATTGGCGCTATAGTCGATTATGTTAACAATCATGGGCTGTTTATAGGACATATCAATTACACTATATCGATAACAGAAAAGAAGATATAACAAAATTTAAGCCATTTTGCAGCACCAGTGAGGCTTATATTCCGTTTGCGCTCCGGAAAATTAAGGTACGGCCTCGACGCCACTATATTTTTACAAAGCTGATATTATTAGGGGTGTTTTTATAAAACTATTATATGAACTATTTTATTTAGTAAAGAATATTTTATTCTCAGAGCAAAACAAGAAAGCGTACTACAAAAACAATTCTTAAGTTTAATTTACATTTGTTTTAAAACTTATAGTCTTGTAAAACAGAACACACAAATTTAATAAAGCGGGCATAGTCATGTCAAATTATGATTAAAATACCGATTGAAGTTAAAGTCAAATATCTCACGAAATAGATCACAGAAACTTTAAATCGAAATTAATGACATATTCTCAATTAAAATATCTTGAACATACCTTACGGTCTTGTTAAATGTTTTATCAAAATAGTTCGCTTTTTAATTAAATAGAGCTAATTTATAAAACCTCATAAAATTGCCTATTTAAGATTTTATCTGTTTATCGTTATTTTAAATATAACCTTAATAAATGTGTAAACTAATTCTTGGAAAAATTTATAGTGCAATCGGTCATCGTAAAATTCAAACTATTTACCCGACATGTAATAATATTCAAAAATTAATTCGCAAAAATATTTCTATTCCTAACATGATTATAGCAAAAGAAGAGTATAAAAAATTAATTAACTGAACAATAATTTTAGTCATAATTAAAAAAAAATTATAAATATTTTAAGAATAAGCTCCCGCGTGTCATTTGTGCTCGATACTTTTTTAAATATTCAAAACATCAATTGTCAATCAATTATATAACAAATTAAACGATTTAATCGTTGTCAATGTCCACATTTCGCACAACAAGAGCAGTCATGTTTGTAAGCTCTACTTTGTACAGCAGTGATTTTTATCAATCTTGCGAAATATTCACTCATGTGTTAAATAGCAGGACTCGAACGTGAGTGACCCAGTTATATGGGTTGTAGGCGTATCTACGTATGTGCCTATCACTAGAAATTTGATTAACCATCGGGGTAAATGTTTGCGAAATGTGTTAATAATGATTAAACATGAATAATTTTATATATACAGTCTTTGCCTGCGACTTCGTGGTAAACGAATATGCCATAAATAATTTACAAGCGAAGAACACTTTAACAACCATTTTATTTTTTTTTTAATGAGCGTTATAACGTTATACGCAATATAATATTTGATTGAACCATTTCTTTAGAATTTGGTTAAGTTGATTATAATTTCTACATGTGGCAACTTTTTAAGAATAAAATTTAAATATATAAAAAATTCTTAAATATGTGTTAAGATCCAAAATATAATTTTATTAAAATCGCACACTCTTACAAAGAAAATTAGAAAATAATTACGTATCTATATATATGCATCGCTATTAATATTTACTACCAAATAAACTCATAATTTATAATAATTAATAATAGAATAATACTTTTATATCTCTTAATGAAGCCGCTATTTTAAAAGTGTAAATTTGCGTCGAATAAAAATGAATTATACAGGAATGGGACTTGAATGCTTTTTCCGGTTCTTAATTTGATTAATGTGTTCCTGCACACATCATTAGCTACGTGAAAACAGAAACCATTATTTATCTACCTATTTTGGCGCAATACCTATTGTTTAGCTTTTTACTAATGTTTCCTCCGTGATATATCTGTAGCATAAAATATATGGGTGTTTCAATATATAATGAAATATTTATTGCAATTTGATTATGTAAATGAGGTCTAATTATTGATTGCTATTAAAGAATCACACACGAACTTCCTTGAGTGTATTTAAGGGTAGAACGACTTCGTAGCTTCACGGCGTGAAGCATCGTCGTACTCGACAGACATTTTATATTGATGGTTTTTGTGGAATGTTATCACCAGGACAATAAAGGTTTTTATAGGTTTTGTTAACTAAAAGCTATTTATAACATTTCAAAATAATATATATTTCATGTTTTGTACAATTTAAATATTTAATAATCTGCTTAATTGTTTTGAAACATTTGAAAGCTATCATAGAGTTAAAATTCTGCGGTTATTTATTCCGAAATTTTATATAGAAATTAACCTTATTCTTCTACCATAATAAATTCAAAGCAATAAATTAACGTTGGGCTAAAGCTTTAAGTTTTATTGTACCTGTTGCTGAATCTCATCATGAACAAACTGCCTCCAAACCCGACACCGTTACATTTTTATAAAGTGCAATCGCCGCAGAGTTTTTAAAAATTGATAAGACCCTACAATGCAGCCAACAATTGTTGGTCTACTTCTGGCCTTCCTGTTTATTATGGATAGTTTTTCAGAGAAAATTTAGGATACAAAAGCGTGTTATTATGTTTCATATTACTTTATAAGTATTTTTACTAACGAAATATCGTCTCAGTACATTCAAGTAAGTATTAGTATTAGGAAGAGTACTATAGGTGATTCTACTGAAATGATAATAAATGACATTTTATAAAAGCACTAGCAGCAATCTGGCACAAAATTTATGAATGAGATATTAAACTATATTACAGCATTTAATAGGGCAAACATAAGCAATCAAATTGTATAAAGTTTTTTTTATAGTTCAGCCTACCAAAAAAACGGAATTCTGCCATATAATTTTTTTTCTATAAGTAAATAATTTTAGCTTTTATTAAAAGTGATAAAAAGCTATAATAAAAGTCATTAGATAAAGTAAAAAGTGTTTTCTTTTGTGTTTATTTCCATTTACTGTTCAAAGCAGACACTTAATATAAAATGCAAACAACGTGTCAGTTGCAGCAGCGAGCAACTTAACGGCATTCACATTACTATTCAAGTAGAAAAAACATTGCATCGATTGAGTTAAGAAGTATATTTTTGGCTACCAGCGTCTGTTTCATCTTATTAATCTAAATTGCGATAGGTATAATATTGTTATAATCAAGGTTTAATTACTGCAGTACATAAAAAAATTAAGATTTTGATAGATTTTTAAAAAACGTTTTGATTAGACATAGACATATGACGTTTTGGGTGTTACTACCGCGGTGCCTATTTATGTCGCAAAGCAGTGTGAAAACACTTCTGTGTTCCGATTTGAATGCCATCGTGTCCAGCGTATTTACTGTTCTGTTGCGATATTTTCTTAGAAATACGATGTTTTGCTCTATTTATGTATAAACACTTTTTTCTTTTTTAAACTGCGTCGTATTACATTACAAATGGTATGTGTAATAACTATTATTATACAAAGTTATGCACAAAACGTGTACTCAGTAAACAAATATATATTTGTCTCTTTGAACAAAAACGCTGCGATGGATGAGTAAATGAAAATCCCATAAAACTTTCAAAACTTATTAAGTAGCAATAAATCCGAAAAGGTTGTTAAGTAACGTTTATTTGTTAAAAGCTGTTGTATCATAAACGAGTTTTTTAATAACACGTCCCGATTACGAAAGGTTTGGTTCAAGCTTTTTTTAAAAAAAATGCGTTGGCTTTATTTTATGTAAATGCATCGAAAAGGTAGTATAACTCTTTTAAATGTATTTTAAATGAAAATACATGTAAGAAATTTTTTATCTTTGCTTTATAAATGAGAACCATGTTTTTATAATTAAGGTTTTAAAACTGTCATTGTATGTTTCATTATTAAATTCGATTGCCAAAACTTCTAGTGACTATGTGTTCCGTAATCTTGCATGTATGATTTCCCTAAGGTACGTCATTTCAGACTGCTCTTTTAATATGCGACCTAACTCTATAAATGGTGTTAGCATGATTCAATAGTAAATTTTAATGGTAATATAAGATATGTCCATTTTAATAACAACTGATTTACTTAGGTTATAGGTTATTATTTTCAGTATAAAGTAATAACTCACTCTTTGTTCCAAATTTATTTTTTTGTGTGTTGTGCGTCGTCTACAGTTTGATATAAAATGGTTTTGGCCATGCAGGTAAGAGAATTCTAGCCCCCAAAATTGGCCTTGGTAAAAGTCTCACCCTAAATAAGTCCAAAGAATAGTTGTTGTGTCTCTTAAATTTTTACAGCACAAGTGTATACTGATAAGCTACCCGATATTATTTACTTAGATTACACCAATTTATCGGAAATTTAAAATTTATAAAGATATATGAAAGCATGACATCCATTAGTACGTTTTTAATAAGTTGATATTTGATTAAAAAAAATCTTAAATATCATTTACCGATTTAGTTTTGAGGTTTTATATCAAATAAGTAATATTAGTTAACGGGTCAACTAAACCCGTCCAGAATGTTTGATAAATTCGTATTTTATGTATCAATATGTCTAATCATTGCATGCCGAACGAGGTTGTAGACGGACGGAACTAGATATCTTAGTAATGTTTTAAATGTGTTTTAAAAATATTAACAACATCTTGCAAGTCTCACGGTATGAGTCAAATTTTTAAAAGTTCAGGTAAAAAGTTTTTGAGTCATAAGGAGATAAAAATTATAACTCACCTAGCTTAATGTAGACAAGCTACATGTTAGAGTATTCTAAATTTCAGATGGCATAATCCGGATAACGGCCTGCATCGCAGTTATTTTACACGCTAAGCACTTTTAATTATTTTTTTCGAAAAAATACCGTTTTTTCAAGAAAGTTATAAGATCTTGTTTTCTTTGTACGTCCTGTTAACCTCTAGGTGATAGTTAAACTCCCACTACTTTTTAACGATGACGATTTAAGGAGCATCTGGTGGATTATAATACAGAAACTTTTAAAATAGCAATAAAGTTTGAATATTTCATGTTAATTATACTCTTAAATAGAATAAACATTGACTTGAGTAAAGTAACTCAATAAATGAATTCTAGTATAATAAACAGAGTTTAGCTCGATCAAAACGTAACAGATTTTAGCTGTAATCAGAACCTGTTGGAAAGTTAGATCGTGGTCAAATAAATCGGCACGCTCTTTACATAGATGCATTTACTTTACTAAGTACTGACTACGGATGTTTTTAAACTTTGATTATATAATAACCACATGGTTCATTAGCCACATCGTTGCACTGAAGTAAGAAGATATAAAACACAGATAGTGAGATTAAACTACAGTAAAAAATTCTATTAGAACTGTTCAAGAATGGATATTATTTAAACAAAAATGTGCATTATTTTGCAAGCTAAAGAGATGATTTATACTCTGTAGATATAAGGTTTGATGCTTACAAGAAAATAACTAGGGAAATATTATTGCTGAGCTTATTTCAGCCCAGAAGCGAGTATACTCTACAAAAAAAACTGCATAAACTGTATGTAGTTGCTGTACAGCGACTGATGTCCAGCGAAATTGATTAAGTCATACTATCGTAATGGTTGTCGAATATTCTTACCTAGATGAAATGAAATTAAAAATATTTTACTTTTATTTCATCTAGGGCAGACTATAATGACATATGTTTGTATCTCAATATATTTTTGGTTTTCACAAAAAAAATTCTATCGGCAACGATGCTTAAAATATGTTATCTGTTCTTAGACTCTTGGCCTTTCTGTTTTTTTTTTAAGAAAGACCAATAAAATCACAGTCGCAATCACATAATTTGTATTCCTATAAATACAAATTAGACTGTAATTCATCTATAGGAATATTACTTTTGACAGATGGTATCTAATGTTCTTCATCGGATTTTAAAATGTTTTAATGGAATCTCGCTCCAAGGCATAGCGCATTTAATCAATGGTGACTCTAATGTAAAATAAAAAAGCAAGCACTTTATTATTGGCTAGCGTTTCACGATGACTGTAGATATGGAATTTGGAGCTGATGTCACGCAGCACCTTCTGGACATCCAGCTCAGCCGTCAAATTCTCTTTGTTGTTGTTGTCCATGTTGTGCTCTCTTAAGCTAACATGTACCGATAGTGGCCAACTGAAAATTATTGTAGTAAGAATCACAGGATATAAAATGTTCTATTACTCCTTTTTTTAAATATTAAAAAATCGAAAATTATTTTACATTTATTTTGCCTGTAATATTTAGTTAGGTCATGTAATTCTAATTTGTAACACTAAGTTTATTCCGTCTTTAAAAAATGGTTTATTACATTGTTATTAAATGTTGCTATTTGCACGTTAAATGTTCTTCAGTAACTTCCCAAAAAATAATTAATAGTAATAACTATTCTATTTGCTTCGACAATGATGAATACACTTAGGTTTATTTTTTATTGCCAAAAGGGCACGTATCCCAATTTCATTGTCATTGTAATGTAATTAAGCAGCCTTTAAGCTTTTAAAAACGTCATAAATTTAGCTAAATAAATTAAAAACGCTGGCTTAGTTTTAAAACATATATGAAAACAATTTTCTTTACGTTATGGTCTAAATAAAAAAAAAACGATTTGAATTCAAATATCTGTTATAAACATAGAAATCAATTTTCTTATCGATTGTCAAATAGGTTACTAGCAGCACGTATCTGTATGTCTAGAATAACTAGCAGTTGCTAATTTCATGCAAATATAGTTGTAACATACAGCGAAGTATATTATAGCCTATATATACACATATACACCACAGTGTGGGGCCAAGTAAATACACTTAAAACAGTTTAGATTATATGATGTTAAAAATGTAGTAACAGATATTGAGTGGCACTGTCGTGAATAATACATATATTTATGTAGCAAGATATATTAAAATAATATATTAGCACGTCTCAAGTACATCGATAAAGTTTTGCCAACTCAATTTATTCAATGCATTATACCCGATGGTTAGGCAGCATGGGCCTAATAAGCAAATTCGCGTTTGCGCTTAAGGTAAACTAAGGTGCCAAAATCACAATTGTGTCTATAACAAACCTACGTATAATCTGCTTAAGAACATACATTACATTAACACTAACTCAAAGGATTTATTCAGCGATACTGTACTAATCCGCAAGGGTATAGAACAAATAGAGCGGCGGAGTAAACGTTAACTAACTCGTCTTTAAAAGCTTCTTTATTCTAGCTTATTTTTAATTACCATTTCTTTGATTCTCCTTTTTTAATAATATTAATTAGGTTCAGGTTAATGTCTATCAGATTATTGAAGCTTTGAATTTGTATTGAGTTGAAGAATTAGAACTTTTAAGTCGGTTCCTAAATCGTAGCGTTTTGTCACTTCTTACACCCTGACCAGTTAGTTTAGGGCTTGTCTCTAGTCTTTCGCATTAGTTGATTACTATTTTATGACAACTTTTATGAAAATGGAGTAAAATATATCGTTTAAATTTTGCAAAACTGTTTTAACACAATTCAGGAAGACAAGTTAAATTCTTTGAACAACCGTTTAAGGGGATCAACTAGGCACGTTTATCATGGCACACGGTAAATTGATTTAAATCAGCACATAAATATAATTTCGTACAGATTTTTAATCATCATCATCAGCCTGTGTTAGTCCACTGCTGGACATAGGCCTCCCCTAATGCACGCCACCGCTTCCGATCTTCGGCTATTCTCATCCAGCCCACACCGCCACTTTGGAATGTCGTCACTCCATCTTGCCGCAGGGCGTCCTACAATCGATGGAGGTTTTGCGCCCATTTTGAGCGCCTCGCGCCCTAGAGTGGCGAGAGCAGCGGCAGCTCTCGGCAGACTGCTCCCCAACACCGGAGGACCCAGCAGCTCCTGTCGCCGCCTTATACGCCGGAGTCGTCAGGTCCATGGTCCTGTCGGGCACCGTTGGGCCGACACCCTCCAAAGGAGAGTACTGCGGTATCGAGGAGAACCCAGAGGGTGTTGGCGATCCGGGCCGTCAGGGCTACCGGACCATCTCCGGCGAGGCGGCGTGCCTGTTGGCTGGCTCCTGCCCTGGGACCTGGATGCTGAAATCTTCGCGTCACTCTTTCTGGCGCGAGGCGAGGTCTCGGGGCTGCAGGCCAGCCCGGAAGAGATAAGGGGCGCAGAGACGAATTGCGCTCCCTGCAATACAGGAGTGGGAGCTGCGGCTGGAGCACCCCAGCGCCGGCCGTCGAACAATAAGCCATACGCCCGTTCTTAAGTGGTGGACAAGGCTAGAAAGAGGACATGGCTCCCTAACGTTCCGCGCGACAGGTTCTCTCGGGACACGGCTGTTTCGGAGGTACCTGTGCCGCGTGGCCGGTAGGGAGCCTACAGAGAAGTGCCACTCACTGTGGCGTATGTGCCGAAGAGACGGCCCAACACGCGCTGGAAGAGTGCGCAGCCTGGGTCGAGAAACGCCGAGAGCTGCGTAGTGTCGTGGGGCACGACCTTTCGCTTCCTGCTGTATACGCAGGATGCTAGAGAGCAAAGGTCGTGGGGCGCCGTCCTTGCTTTTGCGAGGACGTGATGGCCCGGAAGGAGGCCGGAAAGGGACAGGAGGCCGAGAGCGCCCTGGCTATCCGCAGAAGGCCAGGGCGCCGAAGAGTGGCGTACGCGCGCAACCTTCCCTGACACTGAGCCCCTGGGCGGCCGGCAAGAGGGTGCCCGCCGCCCAGAGAAGGGCTCAAGAGGGAGCGCCGTGCTGTTTGTTCCGGCACGGCGCCTAAAGCGACGTTCCGGGTGTCCCAACACACCCGGTGAGAAGAGGCCCGAAAAGGCGAGGGCCACGTCGCGCCGGGGTCGCCGAAGACTGTCATCAGCGCCCGCGGCCCGGCTACAGCGACATGAGAAAGGAACAACCGTTGGTTTTTAGTGGGTATACCGGCCGCTCCATCTTGGTCCGGGGAGCCCCACATATCCCCGCTGCCCCCTCACTTTGGCGGCGGGGAATCCGTAAGCTGGATTTTTCCAACGGCAAAAAAAAAAAGGGCGTCCTACACTACGTTTGCCGAGCCTCGGTCTCCACTCCAGAACTTTTCGACTCCAGCGGTCGTCAGTTCTGCGGCTTATATGACCGGCCCACTGCCACTTCAGCTTACTTCAATCCGCTGGGCTATATCGGTGATTTTGTTTCTGGCGGAGCACATCATTTCTGATGCGGTCCTTCAGAGATACTCCAAGCATAGCCCCTCCATAGCTCGCTGAGCGACTTTGAATTTGTGGACCAGTTAAACCATAAGTGTCCAAGTCTCGGCACCGTAGGTCATAACGGGTAGGATGCACTGATCGACGACTTTCGATTTGAGGCACTGTGGGATGGGTGACAGAAAACTCGACGAAGCTTTGAAAAGCTGCCCAGCCCAGCCGAATCCTTCTGTTGCTCCCTCAAAGTTGTTTTTACCTAGTTGGAGCGTTTGCCCTAGGTAATCGTACTCCGAAACAACTTCGAGGGAGGTGCCGTCAATTGATCGGTCCCGGATCAACGTGCTCGTTAAACATGACCTTGGTTTTACCCAAGTTCATGCGGAGACCGATCTGCAGAAGACTCAGCCTGGCTTAGCACCATTTTTGCAGGTCCTAGCGGTCTCAGCCATGATGACGATATCGTCCGCAAATTGCATTGAGATGTACTCGCCGTTCACATTTATGTCAACTGTAACATGTCCTCAAGCGCGGCGGAGAACAATTTCGGAGACATGACGTCTCAACGTTTTGAAGAACAATGACCAAACCTCTATGCCATGCCTCAGGAGTTCTCCCGGAAAGAAGGGCAGAGTTAAATAGACGGCGGAGTCTTTTCAGCACCCGTTTACCGGCGGCCTTCAGAAGCTCCGGCGTGACCTGTCCTCTCCCGGGGCTTTTCCTTTTGAAGTTGCTCAAGAGCCCCTCGATTTCGTCTAGGCCGATTTCTGGAAGATCCTCCGACACATGGCGGGTAAGAGCGGCTCGTGAATCCTTTTCATCCGGCTCCGGGTGTGCTGAATGTGACGTGTATAACTGGCTGTAAAAGCTTTCAACCTCCGAGAGAACCTCTGGTCTAGAAGCGACGACTTCTCCGTTCTCTTTGATCAACTTCGTTAGATGGCTTCTTCCAAGCTGTTGTACGAAGACTTTGGACCCTGGTTTTGCTCAATAGCTCTCTGTATTGAGAGCGTATTGAGTGACGGAGGTCGCGCCTTACCAGCTTAGAGATGGTCTTGTTAAGGACCCGCTTTCTAACGAAGTGACGGTTGGATCATTTCGTCGCTTTGCCAGAGAGTGTTTCTCCCGAAAGTTTAGACTTTTTGCCCGTACGTCGCAGACCGCAGAGTTTTGCACCCTCGTCCCGAAGAATTTCTACCACTCGATCGAGTTCCTCGTCAACGTCCACGTTGATTGTATTTTCCAAGGCAGCAAATCGATTTTCCAGTTTGATCTGAAATGTGCCAAGATCAATGATAGGTTGGAGTAGTTTAGGCCGGCGCGTAGACTTTATCAATCGGGACCGTTCAAGCTTCAAATCTAAATTCAGGGTGCCTCTCAGAAGTCGGTGATCACTTCCGGTCTTGAACCTTGTGATCACTAAGGCATCCCGGAATATGCGCTTTTTGTCCGATATAATGAAGTTTACCTCATTTTTGGTCATAGTGTCGGGGCTCTGCCACGTCCATTTCCTTTGGGGCTGTTTCTTAAAGAACGAGTTCACTAAGAACAGCCCCTCTCGCTCGAGGAAATTGACGAGCATTTGCCCCCTAAGATTTCTGCTCCCATAGCCGTATGATCCCAGCATCGATTCGCTGCATGCCTGTACTCCTACTTTGGCGTTGAAATCCCCCATGACAACGTTGAAGTGAGCCTTGGTGGTGTTATGTAAGGCTCTTGAGATGTCCTCGTACATATCTTTGACATCATCATCCGGGTATGTCGACGTTGGTGCGTACACTTGGATAACTTTTAGGCTGTATCTATTGGTCAGCTTTATCACAAGGTACGCAACCCTCGCCGACACACTGGATACTTCAATAACATTGTCAATGAGGGATTTATTGACAAGGAACCCGACTCCGCCCTGTGATGGATTTTCTCCCTGCCTGAAGTACAGAAGATGGCCCGATTCTAGGGTTAGAGTATCCTCGCCTCTCTACGGACTTCACTCAATCCCAAAACGTGCCATCTTATGCACCTCAGCTCCTCTTCCAGTTGGGCCAAATGAGAATCTAGCCGTAGCGTGCATCCGTTGTATGTTGCGATGGTCAGTTGGTTTTGGCGGCCTACGTACTCCCGGGGATTCTTAGCACCCCCGCCCCTGTTACCGAGGCTGCCTGCCTTGGCCAGGAATAGCAAGGCTACCTGGAACTGGGGGCCGGGGCGTTTTTCGTCTAACCATTAGGGGGTTTTGGACCGTATCCCACCACGCTGGTCCAATGCGGGTTTATGGGTGGTTCGCCAGAGCCTCGTTCGTTGTTTGGCAGGGTGCACCATGTGCAGGTGAGGTGGGCTTGGGTTCCGAAGAAGTTGTTAGGATCCTCTTACACCCCTTACACCCCTTACATTATTTTTTTAAATGAAAAACTTAATTCCTTAATAGGAGAACAGAAACGAAACATGGATTTAAACTTTTCATTAATTTGTGTCTTATATACAGCAAATTAAGTATATTATTCACTAAAAGGTAGTCAATTATAATTACTGAAAGTTCATTACGGACATTACAAAAAATTCCGTTTTTTATTATTTGACTTACATAATAAATATTTTAAGGATTCTCTAATTACTAATAATATATTTACTTTTACTCCACGCTAAATAACTATATACTTATTCTTATTTGCTTTTGCTTATCGTTCATAAAACTTCAAGTTTCCAATCAAGCAAAGGCACATTTTCGTCTGCCAAACGCTTGTAATTTCAGATGCTAAACTAAAATGTTTTATGTATGTGTTTAGGGTAACGGTATTTATAACGAAAAAGTGCCGAGACTCCTTTTAAATCATGTCACATTAAAAAGTACATGCACTCAACGGCTACGTCCGTTAAGATAACAGGGTCGTTTGTTCACAGTAACTTGCAATTAATAAGTCGGACGTAACTCGCGCAACTCGGTCACTCGGTCGGAGCAGCACAGACGTTGCGTATACAATTTAAAATGATAATACATTGGTTATCTTATTCTTAAATTATGCTTGTTAAAGATTTTTTTGTATTCCATAACTGATAATTAAAACTGACCATTTAAAAGTTGTTAAATAAATATTTAACCTTATTATTTTTGCGTGGGAATTGCTTGATTATTGAAAGTATTAGATTTTCTTCGTTTATTTAAATAATTATTATTGAACAGAACAGAAGCAAATATGTTTCCTTCTCCAAAACATTTTTTAACCTATATACATACATATAAATAAATGGTATTCGTCTTTCTATTGATATTGAAACTAACTGACTTCCATTTAAACATATGTTTTGTGCAGCACTGTGGCCAAATTTAGTTATTGCATGGAAGTTTCTACTCTAGTAAAAACTTGACTCAATACGCTTTCCTGACTTTTATTTAAAAGTTATAAAGTACACTGCAAGCTATTATTTTTGTACTCGTTTACTCGGCCTTTATATTGCCCAAACTATGCCGAAGTTATCACTAAAAATGTGATTAGTGATGATGGTATTCTAAATATGTTTGCTTTTTTTCCTTTTAATATGATTGTCTCCATCTGCATATATTAGTTCGATTAGTTATTTTAGGTGGCAAAGTTTTTACGCAAGCTACTTCAACTCCGGGCACGTTAAGATTATGCTACTATATTGAATCTTGAAAATGTTTAGGTCTCAAACACATTTCATACGGTGCATCGCAAAGAACAAACAAAGTGATTTACAAAATATTAGATAAATTTTTAATTAATAAGTATTCCATTGCAGTAATTCCACATCCTACGGATTTGACTCCATGGCCACATGTTATTGTAAGCTTTTACGAGTACTTCCCTCTTACCCCCAACTCCCCAAGGCAAACAAAAGAGTTCCACAAACTGGGGCAGTTCACAATCTTGCGTATCCTTCTGGGAAAAGCAAATGTCGTGATTAAGCCAGTACACCAAAGTTTGACAAGGACCAATGTCAAGAAATTAATCTGGTGACACAAAAAAATGTAGATATTGTTTTTATCATTGACATATTTTCCTACGATTCTCCGAGCGTGCTTATTTTGATATATCGTTTTTCGCCTGGCAGAAAAATCTCAGCAAAATTTGCTTTTTCAAAGCACATTATGCAAGGCATTAAATTGTCGCCAATTTTTCCAATTTAAAATTTTTCGTGGTTTAATCAAAAGTAACTGCTCCTAAAGTATAATATTTTTTTTTTAAATTTTATAATTTAGTAGCATATACTTTTGAAGCAGTTTTATTTATTCTGATGAAAGATAAACGTATTTAACACTACGAACTGTCGTTAAATATTCAGATAAGATATAAAATAAGTGAATTTATACATTTTGATTGAACCACCTAAATTTAAAGCCCTTTTATTATGCAACTTACACAAAAAGACAGCAAATATAAAATATTGTACAGAAATACTGCCTTAAGTCTTTACATTAAACGCTAAAACACTTTACAAGACAGAGCCGTCGACCACAATAACCCTTAACGAACGAATAAATGTTCCGGATCCGTACACCACTTTCTACGGAGCGGAGCATTTACAAGACACTCACTCGTCCCTAACCATTAAGAGGGCTTAGGATACGTTCACACTAATGCCACAAATTGCACACACTACTGTGTTCGACATTCTTTACATTTAACAATTTGTTTCGTAAGTAATATCGCATTCAAATATTTATTCTTTAAAATCTTTTTTGCCATTTCCACAAGTTTTTGTGGGATCATCTAGATTCACTGAAATACCATTTTCTGCCTAGAGCGACTGGCATCTGACCCCCTTAACCTCAAGGTTCAATTCTATGGATGAATTAGGTGACAAAGACGAACGACTTTTTACATGACCATCATTTTGTACAAACTACATTCACATTCACTCATGTCGTGAATCACTTCACAGTCACTATTCTGTTATAATATATTTATCAGAAAAAGTTATGTCTTTAGACGAACCTGACTAAATAAGTATAGCATTGAAAGATTTTTATGCTATTCGATATTGTTATCATATTATTCATGTTACTTAGAAAATACAATTTGCAGCGTATATTAACAGGCGATCTGAAATGTGACTTACCTCGCCGAGAACGTCAGTACAGTTAAAAAACATAATTTTAAAAATTTTGTTGTTACTTAAAAAGTTATCTGTTTATGCAATGAGATTTGGTCCATTCAAAATAATTATTATTTTCTGGCTAAAAGGATCTGCTATTTAATGCGAATTGTCGACAGTTACTTATATTATGCCGTAAGAGAAATATTTTTACTGTTTATATTTTACTGTGTTCATTTTGGAAAATAAAATAGTCCTTAAACAGCAGTTATACAGTTAGGTTGATTACCATACCTTCAATCCTAAAACTTATTTAATGGTGATTTTTTTATCAACACACAATTCGATATATTGTATAGATAAAGCTATAAGTAAACTGTAAGAGGAGAAGCAATTAAGGGAAGAACTTAATATTGATGGCGGCCCAACCAATGAACTGGGCACGCCTACTCGTTCCACTGAAGTTTAATGGTAATAAAAACATAATAGCGAATACTACTTAGAGAATGAAACAGTATCTACTTATTAAATCTTTTAAAACATTGTTATTGTTAATGAAGTCGTACTCAATTCTTAAAATGTAATAGTATTTTATTTCAAAAATTAAGTACATCATTTAATTAAGTATCTTTATGAGTAAATATTTGTAGGCTTATCGATAAAAATAGCTGCGAAAATTATTTATTATTAAAAAAAAGCTGAGTAAATCTTTACAAAAAAATGCACGCCCAGTATTGGTTAACCAGCATTTTAGATAAGTAGAATTTAACTATGAACTATGTGCCTTATTGTCTGAATATTTTGGTGCTATATTCAACACCAACTTAATTACTTTGAAATGCTTATTTATTTTTAAAATATTTAATATCCTTCTGCTGGGCAAAAAGTCTACCTTGCGGATAACAAGTCCACTCCGCTTAATACCAGTTTGTAATTACTAAGGTCGTAATCCCACATTACTCGTGGACTTTAACGCCTCTGCCCGTCATGACTTTTCCACTCCGTTACCATCTCTGTGCATTTTTCATAAATTACTCACTTGAGTTTTGTAAGCTTAAGCAACCGTATCCACAATACCTGTCATGGAACGTAGCGTAGCTGTGGTATCCTTATTTTGAGTGCTTCTGCGTGCGTAAGTTCACTACGTCGTATTGCTCTTATGCGTCTTTAAGGCCCTTCCTGATTTCTGATTGATTAAGATTAGAAATACACATGTCAATAAGTTTCCTGTCTAAGATTGATGGTAAGGTACATTTTCATTGATTTTTCATGAACCTGGACCAGCGATTGATTTATTTAATTGACCTGTTTACGAAGGATATAAACTGTGCGTGTTACCCAAGCGCACGCCGTTTTTCTTTAAGCAAAATTCACTTTAGTACGTAATTAATTGGGATTACCGTGTTAAAACAATATAAACTTGTGAGACTTGCTCCTAAAGTTACAACTTAATTATTAGGTTGCTTCATCACTTAACACACAGTAACTGCATTATGTAACTACACAGATCTTGTATTCGCGTTTACCTGGTGAGTCAGGTGAAGTCTGAACAATTTCTGCAACATAACAGACTAATGTTATGTTTTTTGCTAAATTTTTCTAAAAATTAAAAGTACAATAACAAGTTTAATAACTTAATTCCGTGACATTATAAATACATATTTAATATAATCGTAAATGAAAACCAACATAATTAATTAACGTTAATACATTTATGGCAAACGAACCTTAAGCCCATTATTACATTTTATTTATTTATCTTAGTGATATCGACAATATGTATAAAATAAAAGTCAAAAAATACTACACTCATCTAGTATAATCAACAAATAGTGCTAAACTGATATTTTTCCTAAACGAGGCACAAAAATTTGAACTAGTAACATTTGCCTGTGGGACTGTTACTTAATTGATTGGGGTTTGCTAGCTGACTGAATACACGCGTGCACTACTAATAATTAATTGTGCAAAGCCAGCACTGTCATATATGTTTAAAACGACAACTCAACTAAACAAAGCGACATAATAATTAAATTTTGATATGGGTAAAATTTCAAATAGACAATAGTAAAGGGCCGTTTCGAGCTGGTTTTTATAATTTCGGCAAAATGAAAATCAAAGTCAAATATCTTTATTCAATATTACAATTTACAATATTACATTTTCTTAACGAGTGTCAAATTAACTACCACTGTTTGGAACTAAAAAGAATCGGCGT
>JAGSMT010001109.1:0-15993 GCA_029286875.1 Lamproptera curius
ATTTATTTTCTAAGTACTTTAAGCTAATGTATTTCTCCTAAATCATCCCTACGTATAACCGGCTCGGGGTGCCATAAAATTGCCGGTCCGCCCGCGAAATCAACCCCGTCCGTCGCGGAAATCATTGAACCCAGGCCACGGGGCATCAACCCCGCCGAAAAATATATATTTACAATACTCCGGGGTGAACTTTTTTTTTGGTTTTTCAAATTCTTGTTTTTTTTTATTGCGTCAAATTTTCTTATTATTTTAAAAACGAAAAAATGTTAAAAAATTAAAAAAAAATATTTATTAACTTTAAATATTCGATCTTACAACTGCGGTTCGCGTGCCCCAACCCCAGCTACGGTGGCGGACATTTAACAAAAACCCCCATAATCTTCGCCTCAACTGTAATTCATTTTATTTTTTTTTTTTCGATACCCAGACAAACCTTCGATTCTGCGTATTTCAAACCATATGTGTAAAAACATATTTTGTTATTTTTTAATTACATTTTCCAAAAATCGCGTAATTGATTTTAATCAAAAAAAAATTCTCTTCAACATCTTGTCATTAAACGTAACCTTGTAAAAAAAAACAATAATATTATAATTGGGGATACTCTCATATCAAATAAAAAATATGAATATAACCTAAATCATATAATCAACAAATGATTTAACTTAACAAGTGGCTGATCTATTGCTTGTTTTAAACAGATATGGTCAAGTCCAGCCCTAAATTAACCCCATTAAAGGACGTCCTACTTTTGGGTGTCAACTTAGATCGGATATGTATTTCGAAAATTTTATATTAATTTTTTTTTAATAACGAGATATGCATATAGATTCTATTTCATGGTCTATTCTAGTATAGCTTGATAGATTTCTCAGATTCCTTGACAACTTTTCCTGAAAACCTCAAACATAATGCGCCAGTAATCACTCCCCATCGATTTTCAAACTTCCTGCCCGATTTTGTATTTTGGGTAAATTCCGAAACCAAATGAAATACGAGAAAATTCCTTTTAAAATTTATCATTATGGTGCGTTAAATGCCCACATACAAAACATGATACAACATTCAATTTTCTAATTAAATCCATTTTTTCCCTACATATTTTCCCCTACTCCTTTTCTACTCACTTTTTTCCTATCATTATCATATATCTTTCCCCTGTCTAAGCTGCTGTATTACCTCCTAAATCTATCCCTACATTTTCCCAGACTCGGCGGTACAACAACTATACAAAGTTGGTCCGCCCCGGAAATCGAACCCGCGACCTCCGTCGCGAAGCGTACTGAACCATGGCCACGGAGGCATCAACTATACGCCGAAATAAATGTATATAGACACTACCATGGTCAACTATCTTTATTTTGGTTTTTCAAGTTGCATTTTTTTTATTTATGTGCCCAAAATTTTTCTTATTATTTTAAAAACGGAAAAAATGTTAAAAATTTAAAATAAAATATTTATTTACTTTTTAAAATTCATTTTACTCCGGTTCTGCGCCCGCCCTAGCTCGGTGGCGCGTTTTAAAACACTTTCATAATCTTCCTACAGCGAATTCTTTTTTTTTTATTTTTTTCGTACGCAAAGACCTTAACGACTCTGCAATTCAAAACCATTGGGTAAAAACTATTTTTTATTTTTTTTAATTACATTTGGCCAAAATCTCAGATTGATTTAATCATAAAGAAATTTCTCTTCAACATCGTTAGTCTTTCATGAACCTATCTAAAAAAAAATTTATTTTTAGATACTCCTCTAAACAAAAATATGGAATATCGAGCCCTTCGATATCAATCTACTGTGTTTCAACTTGGAAAGTGGCTGGTCGTTTTGCTAAATATTTAAACCAGATATGTAAGTCCAGCCTTTAACCCTCTATTAAATGAACGTCTACGCTGTAACTTAATGGATGGTCTTTTCATAGATAATTCTTATATTAATTTATTTTTTAATATACGGATATGCTTGTTCTATTTCTTGGTCTATTCTAGTATATTAAACTTGCCCATGTGAAGGGTTTCGTCGTTCCCGTTGACAACTTTTCGCGTGAAAGGGCTAAAACCCGTGCCCAGTAAACACTCCGCCATCGATATTTCAAAACTTCCCACAATATTTGTATTAACGTAAATTAACACGAAACCAAATGAAATACAGGAAAATTCACTTTCTAAAAATATTATCATTATGGTGGTTATGACCCCCCATACAAAACTTTACAACATTCAATTTTCTAATTAAATACCTATTTTTTCCACCTACATATTTTACCCTACTACTCTTATTCTACTCTACACTATTTCCTATCATTATACTTATATATCTAATTGCCTACAGTACTAAGCTAGCTAGCTATTATTCTTACTCCTAAATCTGTCCTACATGCTAACCAGACTCGGCGGTACGAACAACTATACAAAGTTGCCCGTCGCGCCCGCAGAAATCAGACCCGCGACCTCCGATCGCGAAGCAGTCGACTGAACCACTAGGCCACGGAGGCGTCAACTATACGCCGAAATAAATGATATATATGTTACACATACTCATGGTGAACTATCTTTATTTTTGGTTTTTTCAAGTATGCATTGTTTTTATTTATGTGCCACAAAATTTTCTTATTATTTTAAAACGAGAAAAATGTTAAAAAATTTAAAAATAAAATATTTATTTACTTTACAATATTCGATCTTACATACTGTAGTTCGCGTGCTGCGCTTACACGCCACTGAGCTACGGTGGCGCTGACGTTTTATCCAAAAACCATACATAATCTTCGCCTACACTGTAATTCATTTTATATTTTTATTTTTTCGATACACCAGACAAAGAACCTTAACGACTCTGCGCATATTCTAGAAACCAGTATGTGTAAAAACATATTTTTTTATTTTTTTAATTACACATTTTGCAACAAAAATCGCGTCTGATTGATTTTAATCATAAAAGAATATTCTCTTCAACATCGTTAGTCATTATACAGTGAACCTATCGTAAAAAAAAACAATATTGATTATTATTGAGATACTCTCATACTAAACAAAAAATATGGAATAGTCGAGCCTAAATCGATATCAATACATACAAATGTGAGTTTCAACTTAGACAAGTGGCTGGTCGTATTGCTATGCATTAATAAACAGATATGGTCAAGTCAGCCTAAATTGAACCCTCTATTAAATGAGACGTCATACTTTGGCGGTGTCAACTTAGATCGGATAGTCGTATTTCATAGATAAATTCTATATTAATTTATTTGTTTAATATACGAGATATGCATATAGATTCTATTTCATGGTCTATTCTAGTATATAAGCTATGACCATGATGAAGTTTCGTCAGATTCCGTGTGACAACTTTTCGCGTGAAGAGCTTCAAACATAAGTGCGCCAGTATTCACTCCGCCATCGATGTTTCAAAACTTCCTAGCACACAATATTTGTATTATTACAGTAAATTAACACGAAACCAAATGAAATACGAGAAAGAATTCACTTTCTAAAATATTATCATTATGATGCGTTATGACCGCCGCCATACAAAAACATATGATACAACATTCAATTTTCTATTTAAATACCTATTTTTTCCACCTACATAACTTACCCTACTACTCTTATTCCATTCACTCTACTATCTTCCTATCATTATACTTATTTCTAATTGACCCGTACTAAGCTAGCTAGCTATTATTCTTACTCCTAAATCTGTCCCTACGTACTAACCAGACTCGGCGGTACAGACAACTATCAAAGTTGCCTGCCGCGCCCCGCGGAATCGAACGCGACCTCCGATCGCGAAGCGTCGACTGAACCACTAGGCCACGAGGCAGTCAACTATACGCCGAAATAAATGATATATATGTTACACATACTCATGGTGAACTATCTTTATTTTGGTGTTTTCAAGTATGCATTGTTTTTATTTATGTGCGACAAAATTCTTCTTATTATTTTAAAACGAGAAAAATGTTAAAAATTTAAAAATAAAATATTTATTGACTTTACAATATTCGATCTACATACTGCGGTTCGCGTGCTGCCGCTACACGCCACTGAGCTCAGTGGCGCTGACGTTTTATCAAAACACTTATACATAATCTTCGCCTACAACTGTAATTCAATTTTATATTTTTTTTTTTCGGTACACCAGACAAGACCTTAACGACTCTGCGCATATTCTAGAAACCGATATGTGTAAAACATATTTTTATTTTATTTAATTAACATTGCAACAAAAATCGCGTCAGATTATTTTAATCATAAAGAAATTTCTCTTCAACATCGTTGAGTCATTATACAGTGAACCTATCGTAAAAAAACAATATTGATTATTATTTAGATACTCTCATACTAAACAAAAATATGGAATAGTCGAGCTAAATCGATATCAATACATACAAATGTGATTTCCAACTTAGACAGAGTGGCTAGTCGTATTGCTAATGCATTAATAAACAGATATGGTCAAGTCCAGCCTAAATTGAACCCTCTATTAAATGAGACGTCATACTTTGGCGGTGTCAACTTAGATCGGATAGTCGTATTTCATAGATAAATTCTTATATTAATTTATTTGTTTAATATACGAGATATGCATATAGATTCTATTTCATGGTCTATTCTAGTATATAGCTATGACCATGTGAAGTTTCGTCAGATTCCGTTGACAACTTTTCGCGTGAAGAGCTTCCAAACATAAGTGCGCCAGTATTCCTCCGCCATCGATGTTTCAAAACTTGCTAGCACACCAATATTTGTATTTTACGGTAAATTAACACGAAACCAAATGAAATACGAGGAAGAATTCACTTTGCTAAAATATTATCATTATGGTGCGTTATGACCGCCACATACAAAACATATGATACAACATTCAATTTTCTATTTAAATACCTATTTTTTCCACCTCATATTTTACCCCTACTACTCTTATTCTATTCTACTCTACACTATTTCCTATCATTATACTTATATTTCTAATTGCCCTACAGTACTAAGCTAGCTAAGCTATTATTCCTCCTAAATCTGTCCCTGCAGCCTAGACCAGACTCAGCGGTACAGACAACTATACAAAGTTGCCCGTCGCGCCCCGCGAATCGAACCCGCGACCTCCGATCGCGAAGCAATCGACTGAACCACTGAGGCCACGGAGGCAGTCAACTATACGCCGAAATAAATGATATATATATTACACATACTCATGGTCAACTATCTTTATTTTTGGTTTTCAAGTATGCATTGTTTTTTATTTATGTGCGTCAAAATTTTCTTATTATTTTAAAACGAGAAAAAATGTTAAAAATTAAAAAATAAAATATTTATTGACTTTACAATATTCGATCCCTTTACTGCGGTTCGCGTGCTGCCCTACACCCACTAGCTCTGGCGGCGTTTTATCCAAAGACACATCTTCCCTCACAATGAATTCAATTTTATATTTTATTTTCGATACCCAGACAAAGACCTTAACGACTCCGCGTTTTCGATACCAATTGTAAAAACATTTTTTTTTTTTTAACTACCATTTTGAACAAATATCGCGTCAGATTGATTTTAATCATAAAGAAAAATTTCTTCAACTCGTTGTTTTATCGTGAACCTTCTAAAACAAATTGATTATAATTGAGATACCTCATACCAAATAAAAAATATGGAATAGTGAGCTAAATGATATCAATACCAAATGTATTTTCAACTTAACAAATGCTGGTCTTTGCTTTAATTAATAAACGTATTCAATACCACTAAATTAGACCTCTATTAAATAGACGTCTTACTTTGCGGTTCAACAGTCAATTTCGTTTTCAAGATAAGTTCTTATGTTAATTTATTTGTTTAATAACGAGTTGCATATGATTCATTCCGGTCTATTTGTAATAAGCTTGACCATTGAAGTTTCGTCAGATTCCGTTGACAACTTTTGCGTGGAGCTCAAACATAATGCCAATCCTCCGCCATCGTTTTCAAAACTTCCTAGACACAATATTTGTATTATTACGGTAAATTAACACGAAACCAAATGAAATACGAGGAAGAATTCTTTGCTGAAATATTATCATTATGATGCGTATGACGCCACATACAAAACATTGATACAACATTCAATTTTCTATTTAAATACCTATTTTTTCCACCTCATATTTACCCTACTACTCTTATTCTATTTTACTCTACTATTTCCTATCATATACTTACTTATATTTCTAATTGCCCCTACAGTACTAAGCTAGCTAGCTATTGTTCTCTCAAATCTGTCCCTACGTACTAACCAGACTCGGCGGTACAGACAACTATACAAAGTTGCCCGTCGCGCCCCACGAATCGAACCCGCGACCTCCGATCGCGAGCATCGACTGAACCACTAGGCCACGAGGGCATCAGCTATACGCCGAAATAAATGATATATATGTTACACATACTCATGGTCAACTATCTTTATTTTGGTTTTTTCAAGTATGCATTGTTTTTATTTATGTGCCAAAATTTTCTTATTATTTTAAAAACGAGAAAAATGTTAAAAATTTAAAAAATAAATATTTATTGCTTTACAATATTCGATCCCACATACTGCGGTTCGCGTGCTGCCGCTACACGCCACTGAGCTACGGTGGCGCTGACGTTTATCAAGACACATACACAATCTTCGCCTACAACTGTAATTCAATTTTATATTTTTTGTTTTTCGATACACCAGACAAAGACCTTAACGACTCCGCGTATATTCTAGATACCGATATGTGTAAAACATATTTTTTTATTTTATTTAACTACACATTTTGCAACAAATATCGCGTCAGATTGATTTTAATCATAAGAAAAATTCTCTTCAACATCGTTGGTCATTATACAGTGAACCTATCGTAAAAGAAAACAATATTGATTATATTGAGATACTCTCATACAAATAAAAAATATGGAATAGTCGAGCCTAAATCGATATCAATACAACAAATGTGATTTCAACTTAGACAGAGTGGCTGGTCGTATTGCTAATGCATTAATAAACAGATATGGTCAATACCAGCTAATTAGACCCTCTATTAAATGAGACGTCATCTTTGCGGTGTCACTTAGATCGGATATTCGATGTTTCATAGATAAGTTCTTATGTTAATTTATTTGTTTAATATACGAGATATGCATATAGATTCTATTTCACGGTCTATTCTAGTATATAAGCTATGACCAGTGAAGTTTCGTCAGATTCCGTTGACAACTTTTCGCGTGAAAGAGCTACAAACATAAGTGGCCAGTAATCACTCCGCCATCGATATTTCAAACTTCCCTACACATATTTGTATTATTACATAAATTAACACGAAACCAATGAAATACGAGGAAGAATTCACTTTGCTAAAATATTATCATTATGATGCGTTATGACCGCCGCACATACAAAACATATGATACAACATTCAATTTTCTATTTAAATACCTATTTTTTCCACCTACATATTTTACCCCTACTACTCTTATTCTATTTGCTCTACATATTTCCTATCATTATACTTACTTATATTTCTATTGCCCTACGGTACTAAGCTAGCTAGCTATTATTCTTACTCCTAAATCTATCCTACGTACTAGCCAGACTCGGCGGTACAGACACTATACAAAGTTGCCCGTCGCGCCCCGCAGAATCGAACCCGCGACCTCCGATCGCGAAGCGTCGACTGAACCACTAGAGCCACGGAGCGATCAACTATACGCCGAAATAAATGATATATATTTACACATACTCATGGTCAACTATCTTTATTTTGGTTTTTCAAGTATGCATTGTTTTTTTATTTATGTGCGTCAAAATTTTTCTTATTATTTTAAAACGAGAAAAATGTTAAAAATTAAAAATAAAATATTTATTGACTTTACAATATTCGATCTTACATACTGCGGTTCGCGTGCTGCCGCTACACGCCACTGAGCTACGGTGGCGCTGACGTTTATCCAAAGAACGCCATAATCTTCGCCTACAACTGTAATTCAATTTTATATTTTTATTTTTTCGATACACAGACAAAGACCTTAACGACTCGCGTATATTCTAGATACCGATATGTGTAAAACATATTTTTTATTTTATTTAACTACACATTTTGCAACAAATATCGCGTCAGATTGATTTAATCATAAGAAAATTCTCTTCAACATCGTTAGTCATTATACAGTGAACCTATCTGAAAACAATATTGATTATAATTGAGATCTCTCCCCAAATAAAAATATGGAATAGTCGAGCCCTAAACGATATCAAACCAAAATTGATTTCAACTAACAAATTTTTGGTCATTGCTAATGCATTAATAAACGATATGGTCAATACCAGCCCTAAATTGAACCCTCTATTTGGACGTCATCTTTAGCGGTGTCAACTTAGATCGGTTTCTTTTTAGATAAGTTCTTATTTAATTTATTTTTTAATATGGATATGCATTAGATTCTATTTCAAATTATTCTAGTATATAAGCTAGCCATGGAGTTTCGTCAGTTGTGACCTTTTCGCGTGAAGAGCCTACAAACATAAGTGCGCCAGTAATCCTCCGCCATCGATATTTCAAAACTTCCTACACAATATTTGTATTATTACAGTAAATTAACACGAAACCAAATGAAATACGAGGAAAGGGTTCACTTTGCTAAAAATATTATCATTATGATGCGTTATGACCGCCGCATACAAAACATAGATACAACATTCAATTTTCTATTTAAATACCTATTTTTTCCCACCCATTTTTACCCTACTACTCTTATTCTATTTTACTCTCACTTTTCCTATCATTATACTTACTTATATTTCAATTGCCCTCGTACTAAAGCTTAGCTATTATTCTTACTCCTAAATCTATCCCTACATCTGCAGACTCGGCGGTACAGACAACTATCAAGTTGCCCGTCGCGCCCCGCAGAAATCGAACCGCGACCTCCGATCGCGAAGCGATCGACTGAACCACTAGGCCACGGGGCGTCAACTATACCCGAAATAAATATATATTTACACATACTCATGGTCCAACTATCTTTATTTTTGGTTTTTTCAAGTATGCATTGTTTTTTATTTATGTGCCAAAATTTTTCTTATTATTTTAAAAACGAGAAAAAATGTTAAAAATTTAAAAAATAAAATATTTATTGACTTTTACAATTTCGATCTTACATACTGCGGTTCGCGTGCTGCCGCTACACGCCACTGGAGCTACGGTGGCGCTGCGTTTATCAAAGACACATCATAATCTTCGCCTACAACTGTAATTCAATTTTATATTTTTTATTTTTTCGATACACCAGACAAAGACCTTAACGACTCCGCGTATATTCCTAGATACCGATATGTGCAAAAACATATTTTTATTTTATTTAACACACATTTTTACAAATATCGCGTCCAGATTGATTTTAATCATAAAGAAAATTCTCTTCAATCGTTGGTCATTATACAGTGAACCTATCGTAAAAAACAATATTGATTATATTGAGATACTCTCATACCAAATAAAAATATGGAATAGTCAGGCCTAAATCGATACAATACCACCAAATGTGATTTCAACTTAACAGTGGCTGGTCTATTGCTAATGCATTAATAAACAAATGGTCAATCCAGCCTAAATTGACCCTCTATTAAATGAGACTCATACTTTAGCGTGTCAACTTAGATCGGATATTCGTATTTCATAGATAAGTTCTTATTTAATTTATTTGTTTAAATACGAGATATGCATATAGATTCTTTCACGGTCTATTCTAGTATATAGCTATGACCATGTGAAGTTTGTCAGATTCCGTTGACAACTTTTCGTGAAAGAGCTACAAACATAAGTGCGCCAGTAATCACTCCGCCATCGATATTTCAAAACTTCCTAGCACACAATATTTGTATTATTACGTAAATTAACACGAAACCAAATAAATACGAGGAAAGGAATTGCTTGCTAAAATATTATATTATGGTGCGTTATGAACCCCCT
This sequence comes from Lamproptera curius, assembly GCA_029286875.1. NCBI lineage: Eukaryota > Metazoa > Arthropoda > Insecta > Lepidoptera > Papilionidae > Lamproptera > Lamproptera curius. Next base: position 9,962 of record JAGSMT010001109.1, read on the forward strand.
TTCAAACAATGATTTAAACATTCCAATTTTCTATTTAAATCCTAACCCACCTACATATTTTACCCTACTCTCTTATTCCTTTTTACTCTAATTTCCTATCATTTCTCTTACTTATTTTCTAATTGCCCCCTACAGTACCTAAGCTATTTAGCTTTATTCTTACTCTAAATCTCCTATCCCTCGTCTAACCAGACTCGGCGGTACAGACAACTTTAAAATTTTGCCCGTCGCCCCCGCAGGGAATCCAACCCCGACCTCCGATCGCGAAGCGGAATCGACTGAACCACCAAACCACGGAGGGATCAACCTATCGCCGAAAAAATAATATATATGGTTCAATACTCCTGGTCAATATCTTTATTTTTGGTTTTCAAGTATCATTGTTTTTTTATTTATGTTAACAAAATTTTTTCTTATTATTTTTAAAAAACGAAGAAAAAAATGTTAAAAATTTAAAAATAAAATATTTTGACTTTAAATTTCGATCTTTTGCGGTTCGCGTGCTGCCCTTTACCGCCCCTAGTACAGTGGCCTGACGTTTTATCAAAGGAACCCCAAATCTTCGCCTACAACTGTAATTCAATTTTTTTTTTTTTTTTATTACCAGACAAAGACCAACGACTTTCCGCGGTTATTCTAGATCCATTAATTGGAAAAACATATTTTTTTATTTTTTTAACCCACATTTTGCAACAAATATCGGTCAGATTGGTTTTAATCATAAAGAAAAATTCTCTTTCCAACATCGTTAGTCATTATACGGTGAACCCTTCGTAAAAAAACAATAATTGATTATAATTGAATACTCTCATACCAAAATAAAAAATATGGAATAGTCAACCTAAATCCGGTATCAATACCTTCAAATGTGATTTCCAACTTAACAAGTGGCTGGTCGTAATTGCTAATGCTTAATAAACAGATATGGTCAAGTCCAGCCTAAATTGAACCCTCTATTAAATGGGACGTCATACTTTGGGTTCCAACTTAGATCGGATGGTCATATTTCATAGGTAAGTTCTTATATTAATTTATTTGTTTTAATATACGAGATATGCATATAGATTCTATTTCACGGTCTATTCTAGTATATAAGCTATGACCAAAGTTTTTCGTCAGATTCCGTTGACAACTTTTCGCGTGAAGGCTAAACAAAAGCGGCCAAAGTAATCACTCCGCCATCGATATTTCAAAACTTTCCTAGCACACGATTTTTGTATTATTACATTAAATTAACACGAAACCAAAATGAAATACAGGAAAAGAATTCACTTTCTTTAAAATATTATCATTATGGTGCGTTATGACCGCCCATACAAAAACATAAATACAACATTCAATTTTTATTTAAATACCTATTTTTTTCCCCCTACATATTTCCCTACTACTCTTATTCTATTTTACTCTACACTATTTCCTATCATTATACTTACTTATATTCTAATTGCCCTCGTATAAGCTGCTGCTTATTCTTACTCTAAATCTGTCCCTACGTGCTAACCAGACTCGGCGGTACAGACAACTATACAAAGTTGCCCGTCGCGCCCCGCGAGAATCGAACCGCGACCTCCGATCGCGAAGCGATCGACTGAACCACTAGGCCACAGGCGGTCAACTATACGCCAAAATAAATGTATATATGTTACACATACTCATGGTGAACTATCTTTATTTTGTTTTTCAAGTATGCATTGTTTTTATTTATGTGCGTCAAAATTTTCTTATTATTTTAAAACGAGAAAAAATGTTAAAAATTTAAAAAATAAATTATTTATTAACTTTACAATATTCGATCTTACATACTGCAGTTCGCGTGCTGCCGCTACACGCCACGTGAGCTACGGTGGCGCTGACGTTTCATCCAAAACACATACATAATCTTCCCTACAACTGTAATTCATTTTATATTTTTTATTTTTCGATACGCAGACAAAGACCTTAACGATTCTGCGTATATTCTAGAAACCGATATGTGTAAAAACATATTTTTTTATTTTATTTAATTACACATTTTGCAGCAAAAATCGCGTCAGATTGATTTTAATCATAAAAAATTTCTCTTCAACTCGTTGGTCATTATACAGTGAACCTATCGTAAAAAACAATATTGATTATAATTGAGATGCTCATACTAAACAAAAATATGGAATAGTCGAGCTAAATCGATATCAATACATACAAATTGATTTCAACTTAGACAAGTGGCTGGTCGTATTGCTAATGCGTTAATAAACAGATATGGTCAAGTCCAGCCTAAATTGAACCCTCTATTAATGAGACGTCATACTTTAGCGGTGTCAACTTAGATCGGATGAGTCGTATTTCATAGATAATTCTTATATTAATTTTTGTTTAATATACGAGATATGCATATAGATTCTATATCATGGTCTATTCTAGTATATAGCTATGACCATGTGAAGTTTCGTCAGATTCCGTTGACAACTTTTCCGTGAAAGAGCTACAAACATAATTGCGCCAGTAATCACTCCGCCATCGATATGTTCAAGAACTTCCTGTTAACACGAAACCAAATGAACTACGAGAAAGAATTCACTTTGCTAAAATATTATCATTATGGTGCGTTATGACCGCGCACATACAAAAACATGATACAACATTCAATTTTCTATTTAAATACCTATTTTTTCCACCTACATATTTTACCCCTACTACTCTTATTCTACTCTACCTACTTTTCCTATCATTATACTTATATATCCTAATTGCCCTACAGTACTAAAGCTAGCTAGCTATTATTCTTAATCTAAATCTTCACACGTACTAACCAGACTCGGCGGTACTGACAACTATACAAAGTTGCCTGTCGCGCCCGCAGAGAATCGAACCCGCGACCTCCGATCGCGAAGCATCGACTGAACCACTAGGCCACGGGCGAGTCGCTATACGCCGAAATAAATGATATATTTCACATACTCATGGTCAACTATCTTTATTTTGGTTTTCAAGTATGCATTGTTTTTTTTACGTGCGACAAAATTTTCTTATTATTTTAAAACGAGAAAAAATGTTAAAAATTTAAAAATAAAATATTTATTGACTTTACAATATTCGATCTTTACATACTGCGGTTCGCGTGCTGCCGCTACCCCCCTGAGCTACGTGGCGGCGTTTTCAAAGACAATCAAATCTTCGCCTCAACAATTCAATTTTATATTTTTTATTTTTTCGATAACCAGGAATTAACGACTCCGCGTATATTCTAGATACCGATATTGTAAAAACATATTTTTTTATTTTTTTAATTAACGTTTTGCCAAAATCGCGTCAGATTATTTTAATCATAAAAATTCTCTTTAACATCGTTGTCTTATACAGTGAACCTGTCGTAAAAAAAAAACAAATTATTATAATTGAGATATCTCATCAAATAAAAAATATGGAATATGAACTTCGATATCAATCATACAATGTGATTTCAACAGACAATGGCTGGTCTTTGCTAATCTTAATAAACGATATGGTCAGTCAGCCCTAAATTGAACCCTCTATTAAATGGACGTCATCTTTGGCGTGTCCTTAGATCGGATAGTTATTTCGAAAAATTCTTATATTAATTTATTTGTTTAATATAAGATATGCATATAGATTCTTTCTGGTCTATTCTAGTATTTAGCCATGTAAAGTTTCTAGATTCCGTTGACAACTTTTGCGTGGAAACTACAAACATAATGCCCAGTAATCATCCCCATCGATTTTCAAACCAACCGATATTTTTTAAATTACGTAAATTAACACGAAACCAAAGTACGAGGGAAAGAATTCACTTTGCTAAAAATTTCATTATGGTGCGTTATGACCGCCCCATACAAAACATTGATACAACATTCAATTTTTCTTTTAAATCCTATTTTTTCCACCTTCTTTTTACCCCTACATCATTCTATTCTACCACACTATTTCTATCATTATCTTATTTTCTTTGCCCCTACGTACTAAAACTAGCTAGCTTTTTCCTCCTAAATCTTCCCACAAAACCAGACTCGGCGGTCGAACAACTTCAAAGTTGCCCGCGCCCCCAGAATCGAACCGCGACCCCGTCGCGAAGCGATCGACGAACCCACTCCACAGGCTCAACTATACGCCGAAATAAATGATATATTTACACATCTATGGTGAACTATCTTTATTTTTGGTTTTGTCAAGTATCATTGTTTTTATTTATGTTTTCACATTTTTCTTATTATTTTTAAAACGAAAAATGTTAAAAAATTTAAAAATAAAATATTTTTTAAACTATTCGATCTTACATACTGCGGTTCGCGTGCTGCCGCTCCGCCACTGGGGCTGGCGCTGACGTTTATCCAAAAACTTATACCAAATCTTCCCTAAACTGTAATTTTTTTATTTTTTATTTTTCGTACCAGACAAAGGCCATTAACGACTCTGCGATATTCAGAAACCGATATTGTAAAACATTTTTATTTTTATTTAATCACATTTTGCAACAAAATCCGTCAGATTGATGTTAATCATAAAAAAAATTCTCTTCCCATCGTTGTCTTATACAGTGAACCTAAAGTAAAAAAACAATATTGATTATAATTGAATCTCTCAACTAAACAAAAAATTGGAATAGTCGAGCTAAATCGATATCAATACAACAAATGTATTTCAACTTAACAAGTGGCTGGTCGATTGCTAATCTTAATAAACAGATATGGTCAAGTCCACCTAAATTGAACCCTCTATTAAAGAGACGTCCTTTGTGGTGTCAACAGATCGGATAGTCGTTTTCATAATAAATTTTTTATAATTTATTTTTTAATATCTGATATGCATATAGATTCTATTTCGTGGTCTATTTGTATATTAGCAAATTGAAGTTTCGTCAGTTCCAAAACAACTTTTTTCGCGTGAAACTACAAACATAAGTGCCCATAATCACTCCCCATGATTTTCAAAACTTTACCCAAATATTTGTATTATTCAGTAAATTAACACGAAACCAAATGTAATACAAGGAAAGAATTCACTTTGCTAAAATATTATCATTGTGGTGCGTTATGACCGCCCACATGCACAAAACATATGATACAACATTCAATTTTCTATTTAAATACCTATTTTTTCCACCTACATATTTACCCTACTCTCTTATTCTATTCTACTCTACACTTTTTCCTATCATTATACTTATATTTCTAATTGCCCTACAGTACTAAGCTAAGCTAGCTATTATTCTTACTCTAAATCTATCCCTACGTACTAACCAGACTCGGCGGTACAGACAACTATACAAGTTGCCTGTCGCGCCCCGAGAATCGAGACCCGCGACCTCCGATCGCCGAAGCAGTCGACTGAACCACTGGGCCACGGAGGCAGTCAACTATACGCCGAAATAAATATATATATATTACACATACTCATGGTGAACTATCTTTATTTTGGTTTTTGTCAAGTATGCATTGTTTTTATTTATGTTTGTCAAAATTTTCTTATTATTTTAAAACGAGAAAAAATGTTAAAAATTTAAAAATAAAATATTTATTAACTTTACCATATTCGATCTTACATACTGCGGTTCGCGTGCTGCGCACTACACGCCGCACTGAGCTACGGTGGTGCTGACGTTTTATCAAAAACCTGCCTAATCTTCAACCTACAGCTGTAATTCATTTTTATATTTTTATTTTTTTCGATACACCAGACAAAGACACTTAACGACTCTGCGTATATTCTAGAAACCGATATGTGTAAAAACATATTTTTTTATTTTATTTAATTACTTATTTTGCAACAAAAATCGCGTCAGATTGATTTTAATCATAAAAAATTCTCTTCAACATCGTTAGTCATTATACAGTGAACCTAAAGTAAAAAAAACAATATTGATTATAATTTAGATACTCTCATACTAAACAAAAAATATGGAATAGTCGAGCCTAAATCGATATCAATACATCAAATGTGATTTCAACTTAGACAGAGTGGCTGGTCGTGTTGCTAATGCAATAATGAACAGATATGGTCAGTCCAGCCTAAATTGAACCCTCATTAAAGAGACGTCA
>JAGSMT010001110.1:0-60282 GCA_029286875.1 Lamproptera curius
TAAAGTACCACAAAAGTGGACATCAACATTTGGTCTTTTCTTTTAGCTATAATTTTTTTATAGCTTACGCAGGCAGACGAGCAGTCGGCCACCTGATGAAAAGTGGTCACCGACACCCATAGACATTGGCAATACCAGTGGCATCGCCAACACGCTGCCTACCGTGAGACATAGGGTGTTAAGTCTTGTTTACCCAGTAAATACGCTGGCTACGATGCCCTTCGAACGGAACACAGCAGTGTTTCACCTACTGCTTCGCGGCAGAAATAGGCACCGCGGTGGTCCCACCAGACGGTCTCCTGTAAACAGGGGACCTACCACCCGTAAAGGTACTTTTTGAAGATAACTTGAAAAAATCTCTATATTCGTCATTTTCTGAACCTCTTTAATTTTTTAATCTTTTTTACGATTATGGTAAAATAATATAAACAGTAATTTATAAAAATCAATTTTCATTATTGTTATTTTCTTCTTTTACCTTAAATATAAGTTTCGAAACATATTTCCATGCCCTCAAATAATAACTTAGATTACAAAAGACTATTCAAATTAACAGTTTTATGTAAAAACTGCGTTACCTGATATATATTCTGCTACTTTATTACTGACTTTTCGCGTCAAAATATCATTTGTCAATGCCAGTGAAACCTTTTAAAGGTCAAGGAAGCGGCTAAAAAACAATTAGTTATTTGGTGGGTTGTTGACGGATCGGGTTTCTAGGGTTCTATAATTAAAAAAAACCAACGAAAAACTATTTTGCAACATTACTCTTTGTCTGAACATGGATTATTGACCCTTTTTGCTCAGTAATTAATGAAATAAGGAAGTTTATATTATCACCAGATATTGAGGTTCATTGTTTTTATTATTTGTGTCAAATTTAGGGCAGAATCCACACGATAAAAATTATGCATAAATCTATAGTTTTGTAAGTTTCAATTTTATCCTAAACATAAAAGAGTTTTGTAAATTTCATAATAATTTTTAAAAGTGGATTTTTTTATGCATGTGATCATAAAAGTGTGTTCCTATACAAACTTTAGTTGGCGCTAAGGTAGTCTTCTCATTTGTATATGTGATCATGCTATTTAGATAAGGCACACAAACACCAGAAATGATACTAAATTTATCTATAATTTATTAAACCCGCGGCGCACGAGTTGTACTTGCACTTGATTAAATTTCAATGCTATGTACATTTATTGTAGTTAATCAATCAATTTTAAGATTTTATTGTGCCTGGTTCAGAACATTAACAAAAGAAACTAGAAGTCATATTTGTCATTACATGTCATTTGGGTTAAAAAGCCAATTTTAAATTTTTATTATTATGACAGCGTATTTAACTTAATTTAGAAAACAACTATTCTGTGTTTTTTCAGTATCTATTCTTCCTCTTTCTCCTAGAAATGTTTCTCATGATCGTGGGGCTGACTTTTATTATATCACAGATTTACCCGAAAAACTGTATTTGTTGTCATTAAATTTGAAGATCTTGTAACGACTACAAAAGACAAATTTGAAATCTGGGGCTCAAGGGAGTAATCTGCCCACATAGGGAAAAAACCTCTCTCTACCGGCGGTTGTGCTGGCAATGGTGAGGGAAGACACGTCGTGGACTGCAGTCGCAAATTTTTGCGAGACAGTGATGCTACAAAAAGAGACTGCTTAGCGGAATCAAAAAAGACTAGGTTCCGCTCGAAGAGCCCGTCAATGATGCAGTCTCAGCACTAGATGATTTTAACTCCAGGGCTCATATGGGTTCAAGCCTAAGCGCTTTGACCCAGAGGCAAGCAATAGCTCCAATGTGATCATGGAGCACAATGGGAAGACTTAAGGCATTACAGTAATGCCTAAGAGACTAACTTAGTCAAGCAGCAGAGGGGCCGCGGTAGCGTTTCAAACGAAGATCCCGTGACCCTTCTATGGAGCCGTCGGAGACTATCGTGGGGTTTTGGTCGGTGAGAGTCCGACATAACCTAGTAGTATCGTTCAGATAGTCTAGGTATCCATAATGGATTTCCCAACGTAATAAAAAAGGGAGTACCTTGCGACCTGTAACCTGTATGCAAAAGATGCATACAGGTTACAGGTTACTCCCTTTGGACAGGCAGATAGTTGGCAAATAGTTCATTCAATTCAGTAAACGATTTTAATTATCTTAACCCTAAATCACATTGATTAACGACGTCAGTCTTCAAACGGTAACGATTATATATAAGAGGTTACGTCGAAGCTTCCCGAACACTTCTGCGATCTACGATCAACTTTCGCATAAAAGTTTGACTCATTTTAGAAAAATCCTGGGTAAACTTGTTCATTGACAACTGTGAGCACAATGTAAATTATTATTTAAACATTGATAAAAAAATTACGACCGCAGAGATTCTTACCAGGTCTTCTGGGCGTGTCAAAACTCCCGAAGCATTAGTTGAAACATGTTTAAAGAGCTTGACAGAGGAAAAAGGATTTTAATAAAAAATGATGTGCTTGGTTCGATTTTTGCATGAATGCACGCAGCAGCAGAAAATAATTAGTTTTTTAGTAGAAGCGGATTTGGTCTGAATTTGTTGAATTTAACTCAAATTGCGAATTTTACGTGTGATAAAAATTAAGTTCAAAAAGCTATTTGAACTTACAGATTAATTTTATCTAGGTAAATTAGGTTTACATACGTTGGCATTAGTTTCAAATGTTCCACCAATTTGCATATTATGTGCGTTTCACACTGTAATTTATTGCGGTAATAAATATTACAGCTTGTGTGTTTACATAGATTACGGCTAGATTTTGATATCTTGTTCGATATTTGTTTGTTGTACTTAGTTTTGATGTAATTGTTTATTGAATAAAATGATTAAATACTACTCTCTTAAGAGTTATAATGTTCATAGTTTTAAGGCTACATAGTTTAAATGTGAAAAGCGAAGACATCAAGTAGTTTTCACCTCATATAAGAAACCTTTACCAACATTTGCAGATTTTATACTGACAATAATCATAAATATTTTTTTAAAAGAATTGAAAACTTACTTTATAGAAAATTTTAACAAATTTTGACCTTGTGGAGTAAAAAAATACCCTAAGTAAAATAATGTACAGAATCTGAAAAACAGGGGCTTAAGGCCTGTTATTAATAACCAGTAGCTGATAATAAATAAGGCAACAGGGTCAAAATATTACCTTAATTTGTTATGGATACTTCCTAAAAAAATTTTTTGATAGTAAAATATTGTATAATATAGGCAAACACAAAAAAATAAAAAAACATTTTTGTTTTAAGTAATATATGTATTATGAAATACAATTACAGAATATTATTTTTATCATTTTATGGCGAGTTACCCAGTTGCTATAGTGTATTTCTAAAAGGAGGGCTACTTCAAAGGACGAGGAAATAAATTTACCCAATTGTCGTTATTTTTACGGTTAAGTTGTTGAATTGAGTAAACGATCAATTATAAAGAACAAGTCCTATGGCGTTAAGGGCTGGCATTGTGTATTTAATTGTGGATAAAGAATGAATGAATAAATAAATTAAAGCAATTAAGAATGGCTAAACGAAAAATTTGATTATTAATTATCGTGTAATCAAATAAAAAATGTTTTGAAAAGAGTAATTCAATTTCATTTTATATAATTCAATGTGATTAGCAGCACTTTTATAAATAATTTACGTTACCCAGTATTGCCATTGTAACTTTACGACTGGCTATTAACATGCGCGTTCATGAAACACGACGCCTGCTAGCACGGGAAAACTATAACAATCAAAAATAATTGTTTGCTGTATGAACATAGGAACTCAAATAAAATGGTAAAGCTAAGCATGTTAGATAGATTGTTTAGCTAAATTTAAAAACAAAATAGACATGAGACACAAGTAAATTGTGACATTACAGATATAATTCTGTGTGGTTTTCATTACAATATTCCTATGTGCACTTAAATTTTTAAATTTGATCTGCCTAATACTATTTTTGTTCTGGAACTATTACTCAATTAAATGCACGGTAGAGGCTCCTACGGTGCCCGAACTCGGACGATATTAAGTAAATTATCTCATTTGATAATATTATTTCAATGTAACAGTAATTTTTTAAATCTAAAGAATTTTTTGTGAATAGCAGTTTACAAATGAAAAATTAAACCGCTCATTCAAAATGATAATGTTTTTTGTTGTAGTTGTTTGTTACTAAATTTTAAATCTATAAAATGTACCTGATCACCAAAATAATTTTATTGTAAAATAGTAATGAAATAAATAGCTACTTCAGCTTTGGTTTTTTCTTAATATCTGCTCGATTGAGATGTTAGAAAACCCCATCACTGGATATAGTATAGTGAAATAATTTTCATTATATAACCGCGTTTCACCGCATACATTAAACAATCTAGATCAATGTTCACACAAATGCTTTAGCTGTAAATGCTTACTTAATTTGCATATTACGTGCTTTGTAGGTTCTAATTTAGTGCTTTTACTGTTTCTGTAAGTTATTCAGGAGTTCAAGGAAATATATTATATATTATAGTGACTTAGGAGTATGCAAATTTTGTATTATTATTATTAATATGGTATTGGATCAAAACATAACAATTGTACCAGTTTTCTTAAAGAAAATTATGAAAATACGAATCTAATAAATAAAACCATTAATTATTATTTCGTATGAAAAAAGAAAATAAAGACAAAGGAAAAAATAACGTAAATTTAAAATTACAATTTGTCTGTACGGCAGGAAATTACTTTGGACATGTATAAGAATTAAAGGCCTTAAGCATAACAAGGAAAGAACAACGTTTGCTTTCCAAGAGATGCAGATGTAAAGGAATCGCACCAATTAAAAAAACACGCTACAGTACTTCCGCTTTCCATAACGAGGGCTCTTAGAAGTTTGTTCGCTATGAAAACAAAAGCTTGTCCAGTCCAAACTCTTCAAAAAGATACGAGAACTTCTGTACTTTTATGTAATAGTGTGTTATAATTTTTATTCATTGATTACATATTTAGATAAAGAAATATTGTTACAAAGAACAATGATTTATAACGACGATATTTTACAGTGCTATTTAAATATATAATCCCAATTTATATAGAGTAAATTATATGACATTAACAATTGTAAGAAGTTGTTTAAGTACTTACTTTACTTTATTTTTTACTTTTTGCGATACTTTTAACCGTATTTAAAAACCGGAAAATATAATAAAACAAAACAACTGAATGTTTTAAACAGGAAAGTTAGTTGAAAGCTTTACGAGAGTACGTAATTATATTAATAATTATAGTATTGTAAGTACCTGTATGTCACTTTTTTCACTTTATAAATAAAGATAAAAGATCAGATGCTTTTTAGAGAATTTTTTATACCTTGAGTTGATTTTGGTAAAGATTGAAAGGTTTTTTGCCAATAAATGTAGGCTACGTTTCTAAATGTTAATCCTTTATTACAGCACAAGAATTCCTCAGGTCGTTCTAGTAGTTTTTGAGTCTAGTCATTGTTTATAAAAGAAAAAAATCAAATATTTCCTCTTTATAACTAAGATAGATATCATAAGGGTATTAGGAGTTATCGCTGGTTTTACGAAGAAAAATAAATTATGTACTACCGTCCAAAACTCGTGTTTAACAACAATAATAAGGTTATTGTTGGTTTTATTAAAATCACGGACTTTATTGTAGTCCATTTTAAGACGTACAAATTATAATCAAAATCGGATCGCTAGGAGCAGAGCAACGAGATAACATGTAATTAAAAAAGTGTAACAAAAAGTGTGTGTAAGGTGTGTGTAGTGTGTGAAGTTGGTCAAAAATATAATTAAAATATAATTTTGGTTTTATTACTGCTGTGTCTATAATCTAAGAGACAACTAGAGAAATATGACGTACGTATAACATAATGTAGTCTAAATACGTTCTAGATTTAACCCCAAATTTATTGTGGTCATATATTGTGCCCGTACGAACAATATATGCAGACATTTAAAATAATTTCTTGCTAAGTTGTTACTAAAACATAGTACTAACAATAAATCTAGAATATCCAGTGAGTTCAGTAGGATATTTCCAAAAATATATAACACATTTACGTGTTCTATCCATGTTATTTATTGACCAATCAATATAAGCTACTCTTTAAAATTCATAATGTCATTTTCTTTTTATTACGGCGTCATAAAATATGTAAATAGTTCACGACAATAATTTGACGAAGGACACGTTACGCTTATCGCTACAAATAATATTTGTTTACCTTACCCGTGTCATACCAAAATGTCATTTACGTGTCTTCATGACGCGAAACAAAATTAACGCGGTATAACTTGTATAAATTTGCCCGTAATTTATAAAACTTTAAATAAATTACTATTCTTTTAAATGATAATGTCATCTTTTATATTATATTAAAGTCAAGCGTTTATTTTATAAAAATATGCTATCGTAACATGCTCAATGTTACCCAACTAATATTGATTCTTGTAATAAAAGATGTTAGTTTCTCGTTTAACTCAAAAAATTATTGATGGTTTTTAATGAAGCTTTAGAATAATATGCGTTATATATCAGAGTAACTTATAGGCTGTAATATAAAAGTATATGGTGTAGTTTTTTAAAAATATTATAAAAATTGTCATGTGCGTAGAAAAAATCTAAAATTGGCAAGCTATTTAGTTGTAAACGGAGGTAAAACGTAGTCCCGTTACTGTTTTTCCTCTATCAGTGGTTATAATACTAGGTACTGGGTATAATATTAAATTAATTGACAAGATCTCGTACCATTATCGTTTAATTGAACTGAACACGACGATAGATCGTGAACTTAGAGGTACTTGTATGTAAGTATGATTCAAAGAATCTTTGTAATGATATCAAAAATCGACGCTTAATTTGAGATTATGATCATTTCACTGCTGTCGAGGTATGATTATTTCTTGTAGTGTATTCTTATGTGACTTTTTACTTCGAGAAAGTATTTCTATTATTTCATTTATTTTTCACAATTGAACTGACACCAAATTCAGACTCCGTAAAACTATTTTGTAGGTAGCATGATTGCGTGTTTAGTTTGGAATATTTTTATGGTGGCCTTTGCGTGATTCTTTCCATGAGGGTAGGTTTAAATTAACACTCTGACTAAAGAAAATTTGATTTCAGAAGTCTATTTTAAGAACGTTCGCATTTCCAAATAAATTTAACTAATCAATCATTCTTTTAATGATTCCAAAGATGTGCTTTCTTTTTGAATTCAACTGAAACGTTTCCGATTTATACCATTGTTCATTTACATTTCGAAGTTATTTGAATGTTATTATTATTTAGCGGTGGGGTTAATGTCAGAAAGAAAATGGAATGGGTTATTAGGCCATTTAATGAAGTAAAAATTTTATTAAGTTAACGTTCAACTAATCTGTAATTATAGAAGCTATGTACCTACCTACTATTATTAATTGCTATTAAACCTTTTTTAAGACTTTGAACTAAAATAAAAAACTGTTATAACGACTAACAATTATTGTAGATTGCGATTAGTTTAGGACCTAGCGCAGGTGACCATCAGGTTGAGGGACATTAGTTCCTATTAAGTGTCACTTCATATTTAGTGTTAGATACGATTTTGTTAAAATTACTTACATGAATTTTTTCTTATTCCTCAAAAGGCTTACAAAAAAGGTCGTATATATATGTTACAAAAAATTATTCCACTTTTCTGTTCCTAAGGAAGCACTCAATGTATGTTCCTCCTTAATTTCTCCTTAATTCTACCGCGACATTTTATTTAACAATAAATTATTATTACATTTTTTTTACATACACAATAATACATACCAACGCTCACTTTATTGTAGATATATATAATGTAGTATAACCGCTCTGTAGCTTCCAGTGATAAGGTGTTTGTGAAATTGAGGTCTTGTGTTCGAAATCCTGGTGGGACCTGACACCTTTTGTGGTTTCCTGCTCTGGTTAGTGCAACACGATTGTAATATCCAATTCCAGACGATAGGGCAACAATCGTGCAAACACGTGTTAATTCGCACGCAACACATATTGCCGTCGAGGGTAAGCTGTTTGTTCGTACACTAGATATCAGTACGTACCAGGCCGATTCTCTCCTATCTGATAGGGCGGTATAAAGCCAACTTAAATAAGTCTTAAAGCAACTTATTGAGCTGAGGTTCTGCCCACCAGGGCGCCCTTGATACGTTGCATGCTGAAATAAAAGATTAGATCATCATCATCATCATCATCATCGTGGATCAACCTGTGATAGTCCACTACTTGATGTTATAGTACCTTCCTTTTGGTCATAATTCTCATCTTATTAGGAGGGTTTTGGACCGTATCCTACCACTGGTCCAATGGTACAGTAGGTGGTCTGACTTTTACAGCCGTCCATCCGACGCATGAATCATCTTACTTTTCAGACACCGCGATCTGCCGAAATTGCTCTAACCAACTAGGAAACAACAAATCGAAAAATTGTTTATCCCCGCAGGATTGAACCCACGACCTCCGGTTTCTAAAGCACACGCCCATACCACTAGGCGCAGTTGATAGAAAAAACATATAGAACTTTGAACATAAAACACTGTATTATATGACAAATAACATTTCTCTTTTCGATCCACACTTGCTACATAAATTCAGATAAACCTTCCTTAACATAATTATTCATTGTTGACGTAATATCATATTTGTTTATCTTTTCTTAATAACCTTAATATATCTGTGTGACTTTTAAGAAAGTTATAATTAAAAATTAAGAATAACGGAAACTAACTTTTATAAAAATGTGTTCATAAATGCACTATAATTATTGGTAATTAAATTTAGTAAAAAAAAAATAAGAAATTGATTAAAATAGAATTTTTTTAAATATAAAAGAAATCTTTAGTAGACCTAATATTATTTTATATAAAAAATGTCATCATGTCGTCAAGCGTATATTAAGTCGTATCAACGAGTGACAATATACGATCTGTAGCCCTTCGACCTCGTCATCACTTAATCATCATTAAATAAATAACCCGATTGCCTGTAAGGTTAGATGATTCATGCGTCGGATGCGAATGATGATCCATGCAAAAAGCGGTCCGCACCTGATCTCTCTCCGGTTGTGTCGGTTATCCAACCCTTCGGACAATGAGAGTAAAGGAATAGGAAGTGCACCCGTATTTGCGCGTACATTTCTGCACTTAAGTATCTCCTGCCCAGTTGTCTGATCTCTTATATAGATCGGACGCCGTCGTTAAAATCGACTAGGAGGACATCTTTATTATTATTTATTAAATATTCGTACACTGTAATTTAAAAACATTATAGGATAATACAAATCTTCCTTTTCATTTAAGTTCATACTTGGTTTACTAGATTAGAGGTAAGGGTGACAAAAACGTGGAAAAAAAAACAATATTTGGTCCTGATTAAGTACTTCCTAATTTTGATTGTCTAGTGCTACCGTTTTAATTGATAACATGAAAAAATGCACTCGTCTAAAAATAAATTACGTGAACACTTTTAGTTTACAATCAATTACTTAATATGAAATAAGCATAAGACTATGTTACAATGTAAACTGCTAATAGCTTTTAGTGTTACAAAATCTGTTTCCATTTTATTTCTCTTTCGGAACACGCAATGAGCACCCTGTGCTGCAATAAAACACTTCGCTATCTGAACATGCACGCAAACATGGATTCAGTAAAATACTATTTTAAAAGTCATGGAAAAAATACGTAAAGTTGTATGGACAAGAAAGATAGGTAACTATTATTCCAAATGTAGTAGATCTCTTTTTTGCAATGAATCTGCGTATTACGAGAAGGGATCACAAAATAAGAAAAACGACGTACAAATATACCTACTGCTTTGAAACTATAATAAAAGAAAAGATATACTGTTTAATATAATAATTGTTAAATAGACATTGCTTAGAAATTTGATTCATTAATTTAATTAAATCTTCGACTAACTTTTGTTTTTTTTCTGAATGTATTTATTTATTTGCTTCGTGTAGAAACATATTCTCTAAAGTGCCGCCGTAATTTTAATAATTTATTTAAACAGAGATACTGTTTAGCAAGAGATTCATCACAGTATAGGAAAAGATTAGGAGATTTCGTTACGATGTGTATCCAAGTGTCGCTTCTAAATTTCGAGAACGAGCACGGAAGGTGAACGTTGCGTCCGTCCATCGGACATCAGCAGTGCTACCCATGAAAAGTTGTAAAAGACGACTTGTAATAATAATTTAAAAAGCAGCCTTGTTTCACTTAATTATTTTTTTTAAGTATTGCCTTCGGACACCATTTTTAAGCACATGCTTATTGTGCAATTTTAAGGTCTTTTAATTCATATTGACCATTACATTATAGAGACCATAAGCGCTTTAGGGTACATATTCACAGACTAGCCAAAGCAGATCGTATATTGTCACTCGTCGATACGACGAACGCGGATGACGAACGAACAGCTCCTTATAATCATCAAACGTAAGTGTTTGATGCTTATCGCTTCGTATATTATTTGTTTGCCTCACCCATGTCAAGCCAAACTGTCATCCATGTGCTATTATAATATGAGTTAATGTAATATAACTTGAATAAAACTCCTACCATAACAAATATAATTATTCTTACTGCACACTTAGGTACATATTTGGCGTTGCTGTCAGTAATTCTACAACTTAATTTCGTATTTACACTTTGAGGCAAGGATTAATTATTCCGTAATAAATAAGAGACAATTCACAAAAAATATTGTGATCAGGAAATATTTTCATTGTTAAAAGATAAACTAACTGACTTGCGTCAATTTTAAATAACATCATTTGAAGGTTAGTTAAGTAAGCTTTGAAGTATTGGCCCTTTCTTAACAAACTGAAACTCGTATGTTTAAATTAAATTAAAAGCGATCATCCTTTTAGTCCACATAGTTGAGATAGGCCTCAATGGATTTTTTGCCCGTCACTTTGCTTCCTAAAATTGGACCAACTGGTTTGATGTCATATGTGTGCGGTATTTTCACTTTCTAAGCCCAGGGTGTGCTTTGACTACCGCTTTGATGTCTCAACCTATTTTGCCTTAAGGACGTTTTTTAAGTTCTCGTATATAACAAGAATTTGGCGCCCAGCTAGCTGGGTATGCCCTGCGGTAGCGAATTTGGTCGCGGTGTTAAAATCGTCAAGACCAAAGATCAATCAACTCATAAAAAGAGTAGAAGCATCTTGCCCAGTGCGTGAACTACATATCCTATAAAGCCAGTATGCTGACCTTTTATGCGGCTGAGGGCCGCTGTGCTCGAGTAGCTCCGTCAGGTTGTATGCTGCCACGCACAGCGAACTGGAGGAATGGAAGGCGATGCTGTTGGATGGGTTAGGAGCCACGCCTGTAAGAGACTTTCGTTCAACTCTGCGTTTTGGCGCTTTAGGGCAGCTGAGGTAGGTGGGCGTGTAGCTGGGATTGCACCATTTAACGCGCGCGCTGGGGGCTTGGTGCAGCGAGGGACTTTTGTCCTGAGGTGACTGGGGCAACTATCCATTTAATGAATCGAGGTGCGGCGTACAGTTAAGGGAAGCGTGACTGCGCAACTGGCAGCAAGCGTGACACCGCCTGGGGAGTCCGCCGGGAGTGCGCTCGCTCAAAAGGGAGACTACCGATCCTACAGAGCTGTTCGATGATTGCAGATGCGCTTATCTTCTTTGCTGCGTTAATACGATGACCCGTGCACCATGCCAGGGTCGTTTATGCATGGGTGGCGCGTTGCAAATTGTGCTGGGCGGAAATATTCTGTGCTTTGGATAGCTTTGGCTATCTCTGAGCTCGACTTTTTAGCAGTCCTTGACCACTGGTCCTAAGTACGCGTCGTCCGGAAGCACGAATATGTGAAGCTGGTGATCCTTTCCTATAGAAGGAAAAGTCACCTGATAATCATCGGCCCGGTTGGTTGTAATTTGCAGGCGTGCTAGGCAGTAGCGTTCAGAGTCGCCAAGCATAATGTTCAGTCAAGCTTCTCGCCAACCGTCATGGTATCTATAGCACAGCGGTCTTTGACCTCCCGGTCAACCATTATACTCGTTAGATCGCGCCTATAATTGATGTATAGAATGCCTCAATCCAGAGAGCCAGCGGTTGCCGAGCGTGCGTAATCCTTCTCGTTCTACCAGACTCAGTAGAGAGGTTTTGTCGCGGCAAAACACAATTGTGTCAAGCAACGAGTTGCAACTTTTGTTGCATGCCTCCTTCATTAGGGGGATTATAAACCGTATCCAACCACGCTGGACCAATGTGGATTGGTGGGTGAACCGACTTTTTAAATGCCCATCAAACGCAACGATCATCTTACTTTTGCCAGTGAGGTTGCCAGAGCCAGGATCTAGAAACCATGTTTTAGCACTGGCAACAAGACGCATGAAATCTCAGTCTACCCCGTGCCGACAGCCGCTGGAAAGTGTTAAAAAGGTTGAGAATTTAATATGTAAAATAACCGCGATAAAATCCGTAATAAGTCCTTTTAATCAATAATGTCTTATGGCTTTTTTCTGTTAGTTTACGACTAAATGGGCAGATTACCCAACTGCTTAAAAATAAAAACAATTCATACGTCCGATGGACATTTGTTCCGTTCGTTTAGCAGAAGTACTAGGACGTCAGTGCCTTAATGCACTTTTCCTTGTGGTTTGTAGAGGCCAGGTGTCACTCGTCATGCGTTCATTGTCATTCAGGTAAATCTAGATCTGAATTAGAAGCCGTCCCGTGATAAATTTGGATTAGATAGAAAAAAAACATTATTAATAAATTTTTACATTACATAAGGTATTTAAACATCGTAAATGGAAAGAAAAATTATGTCGAGTTCAAAGCGATTTTACGAGTAAGTCTTTTTTATTTAAACTATGCGATATCGTTACTCCGGTAAATTTTTTGGTTCATATTATTTATCTGTTGTTAATAATTGTTTACCAAACTGTGTTTACCTGAAATAAATAGGTAATTAAATACAATTTAGTAATGTTTTGCAATGATGGAGTTGGTTAGCTAATTGTTTTGCAAGTTTCACATTACTTTTCCGTAAACAATTCACACTATTAAGAATATTATTAGCAACTAATTAAAAGATTGAAATAGCTTTTGTATTAGATTCTTTAAATACTACTAATTATATTTGTAATTAAAATGAAAAAAAGTTAGTAAATATTCCCTATATTTACTTTTAACAACGAACTTGATGGTAATAGCGTATTTTAATGGAAAAAACAAGTCCATAATCTTATGCAAGTGCATTACCATAGCAAACAGAGAAAAAAAGAAGCATGTATTCGTATCGGCTAAATATTTTTATGCTGATTCATCATAATTTATGTTGCACAGACTTTCGTATCCTACAAGCGATGTAAATGCATAACTGACACTTCGATATCCGTCCGTCTGTTTGTCTGTCAATAGAATACAAACTTGTTATTCTAATCAATATGTTGAATGACTTTCATATAATAAGGTAACCAGATGGGTTGGTATTCATTTAAATAGTAACATTATCTACATATCTTTAATTGAAACTGCTGTCAAAATTTGACCAGCCTTTTCAGAGAGCAGCCATTGAAACCAAACAGACCGACAGACCGACAGACGGACGGACAAAAGTATTAAACAATACTGTTTTAAAATATGTACTTTTGCATATCACAATGAAATCATTTCAACACGGTTAGTTTAATTTTAACAGAAACTCTGAAATTTTATTTATTTCTATAGACGTATATTTTACAACTATATATTTTTTTATTTGGCTCAAAAATAGAGCATAATCATGAATATATTGACAAACTAAAAACATTATAACATTACTACCAAAATAAACTACAAAATGTATCACATTTTATTTTTGATCACTTTGCAGATCACTCAAATCTCTTGACCATGAGTTTTATCACCCTCTGATCATCGTTTGGATAATCAAGCCCGTATGTTCCCATTTCGCCAAGTGATGCCTCGGCTATCGTTTCAAAACCGCATTTGGAGGCAAGCTTTTGTGAGACAATGCTAGTGAAAACTGTCGTTGTTCCTTTAACTCCAAGCGTTTTACCCAAAGGAGTCCTGTAAAATGAAGTAAAAAATTCATTTATAAAAATATCAAAATGTAAAGTTAATTTATAAATATCAGTAAAAAATCTGGCACGATACTCGATTAAACATAATTTATAGCTTTATTGTAATGTAGTATTTTTAAAACTATATGTTTTATTAGTATTTAAAACATGTACCTTTTATTAAATCAACGCAGTGTGAGGATAATAACATTTACGAAATGGTTTTGCATGAGTCGAATAAAAAGATTGCAAATACTTCTAGCGTCTTATATTAGACTTTTATTTTTACAGTATGGTATACGTAAGCAGGCTATGCCATAGTCATAACTGCCCCTGTAGCCCAGTGGTGGCGTGGTCGTGCGTGGCCAGGAAACCGGAGGTCGTGTCTGAATCTGGGACCACCATTGTTGCTCTCAGTTGGTTAGGCAATTTAATGATCACCCAGTTGTCTGAAAAGTAAGATGATCCGCTGCGTCGGATGTAAGCATGTAAAGTCGGTCCACCCACCAACCCGCATTGGACCAGCGCGCGCGGTGGGATACGGTCCAAACCCCAAAGAAATGTGTATTAGGAAGGGCCTGGTCCAGCAGTGGACTATCAAAGGCTGATGATGCAGCTGCGATACTAATGCGAATAAAAAAATATGTTATAATATCTTTATTTTAAATTAGAGAGGACATACGACAGCCATTTTATTGCAACGCAAAGTACAATTTATAAGTAAAAGTATAATAAAGGTCAATCTCGTATACGTATAAAATAATAACTAGGTTTTATCTTAAATACGAAATAAATTTACAATATTTTAATAGATTTCAACCCAAAAGCTCCTACCCAAGTGAATTTGCAATATTTAGAATTATTCTATTCATTTTATTTACCTGGCATTCAATAAATGGCCCCAGTTTAGCACCTCTGAATTCTCTTTTCACCACCAAGCCAAAGGCGCATAGTAACTCATCAAGTTCCAAATAGTTGTATGGGTTAGTTTTGGCCTCAATATATTCGAGTCCGTAAAACACGGTCTTCCACTCTTTTCCTCTTATCTTTGGGATAAAGCAAAGACGTTTATTAATGCTGTACGCTTGAGTCAAATGATACTTTCTTTATAATTAAAGTATTTTATGGAATTTATGATGTTCACATTAAAGTTAGAAATTTACTCAGGTTAGAGTTAATTTAATATTAGTCCGATTTATCGTATCGTATTAATCGTTAAAATAAACTTGAGGTGTGTCAGTTTTTTTAACGCTAAGGTGTAATGTTATCAATATTTTGATCCCAATTAAAAGTCGTCGTAACAATTCCATATTGGATATCGTTTTTATCATGTTACTAGTTCAAAGGTACGACATAAGCATTTGTGTTAGAATTCCTTGTTTCATAGGGATAAGGACTGTAGTAATGTTTGGACTGTAAAGAAACAACCAAAGATCATGAAAGGAATACCTAATAAGGACAAATGTCAATTGACGGTACATTGATATTCTGAATCGTAGAGATAAATGTCATAAAAATTTTACGTGATCAAATTCCATACATTTAATTTCATTACTTATATATCACATACAAACTTAATTGCGTTAATTCGAAAACTGATATTATAAACATAAAACCAACTTAACAGTGTGGCATTTATGTATGTGAATTACTATTTATATAATGTACATAACAGTATGCGTTTAATATAAAGATCAAACAAAGGCTTGTACGACATGGACCAAGTTTTGATGAATGCTTTGAATGTTTTGATACAATAAAGATGTATTTATAACCATCAAACTTATACTCCTAGTATAGTTCTGAAAATACAATAAATTGCTAAAAATATACATGTCTCTCAATTAAATAGGTAGTTGTGTCGCCTTTTTCATTACAACACACACATTAACCCCTACTAGGGTTGTAGAGCCGTTCTCTTCTCTATAACATGCAAGACTAGTTCTCAAAGATAAGCAATAGCGCCAGTACTTGCTTATACTGTCTACGCTCTCGGCTATGTTTACTCCAAAAAGAAAACCGGTTATTTTATATAATAAGAGTAAAAAGCAACAGTCAAACATTTGCAATGATTGTTTTTAAAAAATTGTGCTTGTGTGTAATTATATGTATGTCTTCCTAACAACTTTGATTTAATTATTTAAATTATTCAACAATTTGATATACGCCATAATAATACTTCAGTAGATTTGTGCCCTCTAACTCTATTTCAAGATTCTTTTTTAGACTGTGAATGCAAAAAATTACAATACACTTCTTTGAGCGGTCATTATATGTTTAAGGAAGATCTCAATATTTGTTTTCTCATTAATTAAGTTTGCGCTTTATACTTCTGAATGTATTTAACTATTTTTGCCCAACATTCCAAAAGAAGGAGGTACTTGTTAGGAGTGTTTTTTTTATTGAATAAACAAAATCGCAGAGCACCTCTCCTGGTGCCTGGTCCGATTTTCCGTCCACGTAACCGGTTTTGTTTCGTTTCAATCTATGCGACAATGACCATGTCTGAAGTAGGTAATTTTTCTTTTATATTTTATTTGTTATTTTCATTGTTGTGTTGTCTATAAAAATGAAGGTTTCTTTATTATAGCTTAGTCTCTCCATAATAATTGGCATGATTTAAATTGAGAATGAAGTTATTTTTTTTACAAAAGATGTTCAGTGGTCTGTGATTTACGCTTTACAAAAATAAGAGGTTGTGACATTATAATACATATAATTAGATATAGATTTTGAGACTATCGACATGTTATTTAAACAATGAATGAATAAATAGCTGTTTCTGGGCAGAAACTAGGATGTTATTATATTCTAAATAAAATGGTCAGTCATGTCAGCCACGTAAAAGTTAAACTAAATCACCATGAATTACTAGCTGCTACGTTTAAAGGCGGGAGAATTCTAAAAGAAAGTCTAAAAGCTTAAAAAATCGTGTTAATATCGCTGTTAATTACGTAAGTTAAAAGTTTGATTAGGTAACTTTGAGAATAATTTGTTTAATTAGTAAAATTATATTATGATATTTAATGTACTACATACAAAAATATCACGCTGCCCCATCCATAATCTACCTAATATTATGTATAACGGCGTTTATTCTGTTTTTCTTCCTGCTATGTATGTGGTTATAAATTTATTTCAGTACCATTGCCCTATGTACCTAGAACGTTAAAGTGATTGATCAATGAAGCCGTGAGATGGCTACTTCCTTTGACGCCTATTCAAATTGATTTGACCTTCCCGTGAATATATGCAACGAAATGAAATATAAATGTTTGTATAACTTTTTGGAAGCTTTTTATCATATAACCAACTGGGAAAGTGATTTGCCGAAAGAATGCACAGATAAATGCAGTATAATCGTGGTACATGTATTTGATGTTATTATTTTTTGCATTGAAATATTTTTTTTTATTTTATTACTTAGAATAAATATGTGACAGCAGTCTTTATAGCCTAATGTATTCTCTTTACAATCCATCATCCAGTGGTCTATAAAATAAAATGCTACATGAGCGATGGGTATTAAAAAAGGCAGTCCAGGTGGTTAAGCACATGTTTAGCAGTTGTTATGGAAGGTCAATGCCTTAAAATTTACTGACATTTTACCCAATCATCGATGCAGTTTAGCTTGTGATCGGCAGATGCCAGTAGCCTTGCATAGTAACTTTTATTCAGATCAATCTGAATAAAATAGAACCTCAAGGGCAGTGAAGCAGAGCGTGAATAAAAAATATGACTGCATAACTGTCATAAAAGTTCTTACCACTATTCAAAGTCAAAGTCAAAGTCAAAACTACGGTTCCATTTAGCTTACTTCGGCACTTATGAACGTCAAAAAATTATCCACCGGTTCACAAACTCAGAGCCGTCCAGAGAAGTAAA
The DNA here is from genome assembly GCA_029286875.1 of Lamproptera curius. Taxonomy (NCBI): domain Eukaryota; kingdom Metazoa; phylum Arthropoda; class Insecta; order Lepidoptera; family Papilionidae; genus Lamproptera; species Lamproptera curius. The sequence goes on from JAGSMT010001110.1 coordinate 17,979, forward strand.
CTGCAAGAAACTCTCAGGCCTTTTTTTAAAAAAATATTAGTATTTACAAAATATGACCAATGTAATCTTTTTTTTTATAACCAGGGATTTGTAAAGCGCAAAATATAAACTATTTCCACACATCTTGGTCCTCAATATAATTTATTACAGAATAGTAGGCTTTTTCTATAAGCGTTGTTTTGACAACTTTACGAAAAGCTCGAATCATTCAGTTATGCTTGACAGGCATTTAATTTATTATACATTTTATACTATTATACATGAAACACTTTTTGTCTGGGTCATCTAACTGGGGCAGCTCTAGGGCTCAATTCGACCCCGCGCGGCCTAATATCTTTTTTAGCAGTAAAACATATGAATATTTTGACGCGCGTACATGGGTTATTAAATAAGGGTATAGCGAGGGCAAAGTTAAATTTAAATTTTATAAAAACATTACAAAGATCTTTAACTCAAATTGTAGATTGGCCCCTAACAGCCTGTTTTTAGTTCAAACCGGCTGCAGATCCCTATAATAATAACTAATAGGACATAGCTGTGAAAGTATGCGTAATAAACTAGTTTTGCAGTTGCCCTGTCAGTCAGCTGCCCAACCGCGGGCGACAAAGATTGCTGTACTTTTAGTTTTAGAGTTTGTCAATATAAAGCCCCACTGCATCTTAAACCATAGAAAACCAAGAAATGTAGTAGAGCTTACGTGTAAGGAATGTGACCTACTCATGCCACTCTTAATATTTGAAAATCTGGCAACCTTTAAGGTAAAACGTAACGCACTTAGTTTTGTTTTCGTTAAGTTATTGGACGCGAACCAGTTTGGATTACAAGATCAATTGCCAAAAAAAGAATTATAGACATGTGACTAGAACAGAAAAAGAAGTCCCAAATTGATCCCTTGAGGATCATGTCATTTACGTTTATATTGTTTCTAATATGTAGGTAAGAAGATAGAAAATCAAGACCAAACCCGCGTACACCGTAATACTTAGCTTATTAATTAATATGTCATGGTCCATTACAGTTGCAAGGCCTTGAAAAAGATCACAGAAGATTCCAAATAGAATCGCAGCATGATCTTCCCATGCCCGTAGAACATGAGAGACTATCTTTGTAATTAGCATCGCCAGTTGATCTACAGATCAACAGCAAATGCCGGTACACTACATTTGGTATTCAGTATATCACAGTTTGGAAAAGTGTACTAAAAGTTGTTCTAACGTTAGTTTTTCTGAAAATTACTGAAAGCTGTGCAAGGAGATTGGTCTGCACTCTCAATATTAACCGTGCAACCCACTTTAAAGATCATACTATTTTACCGTGGAATTTCCATCAACTGAGGAATCCATGAGGTACTTATAGATGCATTATATATTATAATAAATATGGGGGAGTTATATCTTGAATTTTATTAAATTTATTGGCCAATGTTGGATAAAATCCCCACAAGTCTCTTGTTTTATTTTTATTTATTTTATTAAATGCCTATATCTATATATACAATATTGCAAAATGAAAATCAGGGTAAAACATTGTCTATCCAATAGTTTTAGGTGTGATAAGGCTGAATCAGAACTAGAATTCCTATGTTTTGTAGTTTCAAGAGCTGTTTGTAAAGTAATTTAGTTCTAGGTCATTCCTCTGTTTAGGCTTTTCCTATTATAAACTTGCCAGGTAGTCTTGATTTTATTAGAGGAGACTTTATTTTATGATTTAAATATATTGAGGTAAGAATAACAAACAAATCCTGTTTAAATATTTTTGAGTATGTTTCACATAGTTACAATTTTATATAAGTACACAGATATAAATAGTCCCTGTTACGCCCAATTCCCCATAGTAGCCCAGTCACTGAAATTCAGTTTATTAAGTTATTAAGATAAATTATCCTCAGATAGCATTTCCAACTTTATACCCCACTAAAATTTATTATAAAATTAACATTGATAGAGCTAACAGCTAGTTTTAAATAAGTAACCAAACTCTTACCGCAAACAGAGCAAAGAACTTCGTCTCGACATAAATGTTCTATTAGGAGTTCCAAGGCTTTTTCGTCATCTTCCGGTAGCAAATCTTGGATAATCCACTGCACACTACCACTCTCCCATCTTTCATATACTTTCGGAAATGAAAAAGATAGCTCCCTCTTGTAGACCATTATTTATGATCTGCAAAATGTAAAAATACATTGCTCCTCTTTCTAAAAAAATTGATTATTAACTTTATCTCGAGTATGTGAATCTTTAATTCAACTTCTTATGTATTTAAAAATATAACGGATGTTGAGGGCAAAACAGCAGTCACACAGCTATTCATTATTTATTCACTAACAAATATAAACACGAGATATTATATTTATGATGCACATACAAATAACACTATCTATTAACAATATTAAGCAAACATTAAAACAAACAATGGTAATATTAGTACAACTGCAATAAAACAGTCATTATTTAATATAGAAGCACAACTGAAGAACAGAGAGTTTGAAATTACTTACTAATTTGCTTTTGCCTTTAGACGATATCTCTAGGTAAATGCAATAACCGTTTAGAGACGTGTCTTTAACAAGTGCCCGATGCGTCTAGCAGCAGGAATATTCAATGAATGAATTAACTGGGATTTATGCACGTTCCATTCTAATTGAATGCTTGTAACGACATTTCGCGCTTATGGCTCCATCTAGAAATATGAGGAATACTCTGCATGTAAAAAAAATGTTTGCGTTACGATTATGATAATTAACTATTTCGTGACGTCAGAATAACATTCTCTGACAATGTTATAACAAATCAAATGAACGAGAATTGTGAAATAAATTGCTCCTAACTTTATTGTTTAGTGAGAAGCTAAAATAATGATAGTTATTTAGTAATTAGGCAATTATACTCGTATGTGCAGAATGTAATAAATATTTTGTGTTGTTTTTGCCTTTTACCTGCCTCATTTGATCGATTGATATTTTTTTACATGTCCTCAAAGTTTATTAAATATCTTGTGTAATATTTCAAAAGAAAATATTAATTAAAAAGATATAATATAATCCAGAAAATATTTATAATACTTGTAAAATTTCTAGTTTCTTGATAATTTCCTATTATAAAACTCCATGCTTGTAAATTACAGAAGACGATATATGGTTTCTTTTAGGATAATTTTTACTGCATCGTATAAAACTCAAACCCTTTTCAAAATATAACGTAAAACATAAACTCCAACAGAACACAAATATTCATGAAAAAGGGGTCGAACATTTATGAATTTTATTACGACGGAGTTTCATTCACGTTTTATTACCAAGACGCATGATTGACGTTTCGGCTTGACACGGGTTAGGTAAACAAATATTATTTGAAACGGTAAGCATGGCTTGCCCAACATCATAACATTGTCCTGAATTATTTATAGAAATTATTGTTTGTGTGGAAAAACAGGACATTATTATTAAATTTGAATAATGAGAAAAATAAGAAAGCCTTTATATATACGTGAAAAGTAATTATGAAAACACTTGTAGTGTATGTGACTACTCATATATAAGCGGCATATTAACAAAATATGCATATTTTTTATTGTACACTTCCAATTTTCAATAATATTTAATCCTATAAAAGCCTTTGCCAATTGATTATTATTGTATCCAACAAATTATTTTTAACGTTTTAATCCTTGAATTTAAAGTAAGACTATTTCTTTTATTCGCAGCTTATTTTGACGGAATCACGGATACTAAGAAACGTTAGGAAAAAAAATATTATTAAGGTATACCGTTAACGATAAACCTCTTGACTACAACTGCGGTAATTGAAACACTGCCAAAGAGTTTTTTGTTTGACCTTGATTAGAAGTTGGTTACCAGTTTATAGTACCGGACTTTATAGCGTTATAGAAGTTCGAAGGAATGCTCTGTTTCAGGAAGTACAGTTTATAAACCCTTTGAGAGGCGGAAGGTCACACGTTTGAGTAACTAAGATAGATATTATATGGGTATTAGAGTTATCAGTTGGTGTTGACAGTTGAAAATAAATTATGTACTACCGTCCAAAACTGTGTTTGGTACAAACAATAATATGTTGGCCAAGCTGGGTTTCATTGAAAATCATGGACTTTACTGTAGCACGGAAAGTTATTTTACAAATTATAATCAAAATCGGACTGCTAGAGAAGAGCAACGATATGCTGTAATTAAAAAGTAACAAAAAGGGTGTGTGTAGTGTGAAGTTATCAAAATATAATTAAAATATAATTTTGGTTTTATTACTGATGTGTCTATTTTCTAAGAGACAACTAGAGAAATAATATACGCACGTATATATAAATGTAGTCTGTACGTTCTAGATTTAACTTAAATTTATTATGGTCATATATTGTGCCCGGTACGAACAATATATGCAGACATTTAAAATAATTTTCATAAGTTGTTGTCATTAAACAAAATAAGTCAACAACGAATATGCAGTGAGTTCCTCAGTAGGATATTTCCAAAATATAACACATGTCCCATGTTACGTATTCTATCCATGTTATTTATTGAACAATCAATATAAGCTTATATACAAAATTCATAATGGCATTTTCTTTTATTACGGGCATCATAAACTATGTAAATAGTTCAAGACAATAATTTGACGAAGGACACGTTACGCTTATCGCTACAAATAATATTTGTTTACCTTACCCGTGTCATACCAAAATGTCATTCACGTGTCTTCATGACGCGAAACAAAATTAACGCGGTATATCATGTATAAATTTGCCCGTAATTTATAAAACTTTAAATAAATTACTATTCTTTTAAATGATAATGTCATCTTTTATATTATATTAAAGTCAAGCGTTTATTTTATAAAAATATGCTATCGTAACATGCTCAATGTTACCCAACTAATACTGATTCTTGTAATAAAAGATGTTAATTTCTCGTTTAACTCAAAAAATGATTGATGGTTTTTAATGAAGCTTTAGAATAATATGCGTTATATATCAGAGTAACTTATAGGCTGTAATATAAAAGTATATGGTGTAGTTTTTTAAAAATATTATAAAAATTGTCATGTGCGTAGAAAAAATCTAAAATTGGCAAGCTATTTAGTTGTAAACGGAGGTAAAACGTAGTCCCGTTACTGTTTTTCCTTTATTAGTGGTTATAATACTAGGTACTGGGTATAATATAATATTAAATGACAAGATCTCGCACTAATATCGTTATAATTGAACTGAACACGACGATAGATCGTGAACTTAGAGGTACTTGTATGTAAGTATGATTCGAAAGAATCTTGTAATGATATCAAAAATCGACGTTTAATTTGAGATTATGATCATTTCACTGCTGTCAGGTATGATTATTTCTGTAAGTAAGTATTCTATGTGACTTTTTACTTTTAGAAAGTATTTGTACTATTTTATTTATTTCTCTCAATAGAACTGACACCAAATTCAGACTCCGTAAAACTATTTTGTAGGTAGCATGATTGCGTGTTGATTGGTATATTTTTATGGTGGCCTTTGCGTGATTCTTTCCATAATGGTAAGTTTAAATTAACACTCTGACTAAAGAAAATTTGATTTCAGAAGTCTATTTTAAGAATGTTCGCATTTCTAAATAAATTTAACTAATCAATCATTCTTTTAATGATTCCAAAGATGTGCTTTCTTTTTGAATTCAACTGAAACGTTTTCGATTTATACCATTGTTCATTTACATTTCGAAGTTATTTGAATGTTATTATTATTTAGCGGTGGGGTTAATGTCAGAAAGAAAATGGAATGGGTTATTAGGCCATTTAATGAAGTAAAAATTTTATTAAGTTAACGTTCAACTAATCTGTAATTATAGAAGCTATGTACCTACCTACTATTATTAATTGCTATTAAACCTTTGTAAGACTTTGTACTAAAATTAAAAACTGTTATAACGACTAACAATTATTGTAGATTGCGATTAGTTTTGGACATCAGGTTGAGGGACATTAGTTCCTACTAACTAATTACACTTCATATTTTGTGTTAGATATGATTTTGTTAAAATGATTAACATGAATTTTTTCTTATTCCTCAAAAGGCTTACAAAAAAGGTCGTATATATATGTTACAAAAAATTATTCCACTTTTCTGTTCCTAAGGAAGCATTTAATGTATGTTCCACCTTAGTTTCTCCTTAATTTTACCGCGACATTTTTATTTAACAACAAATTATTATTACATTTTCTTACATACACAATAATACATACCAACGCTCACTTTATTGTAGATATATATAATGTAGTATAACCGCTCTGTAGCTTCCAGTGATAAGGTGTTTGTGAAATTGAGGTCTTGTGTTCGAAATCCTGGTGGGACCTGACACCTTTTGTGGTTTCCTGCTCTGGTTAGTGCAACACGATTGTAATATCCAGACCCAGACGATGAAGTAACAATCGTGCAAACACGTGTTAATTGGCACGCAACTCATATTGCCGTCGAGGGTAAGCTCATACTCCGTACACTAGATATCAGTACGTACCAGGCCGATTCTCTCCTATTAGATAGGGCGGTATAAAGCCAATTTAAAAAAGTCCTAAAGCAACTTATCGAGCTGAGGTTTTGCCCACCAGGGCGCCCTCGATACATGTTGCACACAGGTTTAGGCAAGGATTAGATCATCATCATCATCATCATCATCATCGTGATCAACCTGTGATAGTCCACTACTTGATGTTATAGTACCTTCCTTTTGGTCATAATTCTCATCTTATTAGGAGGGTTTTGGACCGTATCCTACCACTGGTCCAATGGTACAGTAGGTGGTCTGACTTTTACAGCCGTCCATCCGACGCATGAATCATCTTACTTTTCAGACACCGCGATCTGCCGAAATTGCCCTAACCAACTAGGAAACAACAACGAAAATTGTTGAGTCCCCGCAGGATTGGAACCCACGACCTCCGGTTTCTAAAGCACACGCCCATACGACTAGGCGCAGTTGATAGAAAAAAATGTTGAATTTTGAACATTAAAACACTATATTATATGACAAATAACATTTCTCTTTTCGATCCACACTTGCTGTACAATTTCAGATAAACTTTTCTTAACATATTTATTCAAAATTGACGTAAGTTCATATTTGTTTATCTTTTCATAACCTTAATATATCTGTGTGACACTTTTAAGAAAGTTATAATTAAAAATAATGAATAACGGAACTAACTTTTATAAAAATGTGTTCATAAATGCACTATAATTATAGTAATTAAATTTAGTAAAAAAAAATAAGAAATTGATTAAAATAGAATTTTGTTAAATATAAAAGAAATCTTTAGTAGACCTAATATTATTTTATATAAAAAATGTCGTCAAGCGTATATTAAGTCGTATCAACGAGTGACAATATACGATCTGTAGCCCTTCGACCTCGTCATCACTTAATCATCATTAAATAAATAACCCGATTGCCTGTAAGGTTAGATGATCCATGCGTCGGATGCGTATGATGATCCATGAAAAAAAGCGGTCCGCACCTGATCTCTCCCGGTTGTGTCGTTAATCCAACCGTTGCGACAATGAGAGTAAAGGAATAGGAAGTGCAACCGTATTTGCGCGTACATTTGTGCACTTTAGTATCTCCTACCCAGTTATCTGATCTCTTATATAGATCGGACGCCGTAGTTAAAATCGACTAGGAGGACATTTTTATTATTATTTATTAAATATTCGTACACTGTAATTTTTTAAAAACATTATAGGATAATACAAATCTTCCTTTTTACATTTAAGTTCATACTTGGTTTACTGGATTAGAGGTAAGGGTGCCAAAAACGTGGAAAAAAAAACAATATTTGGTCCTGATTAAGTACTTCCTAATTTTGATTGTCGAAAAAAACACGTTTTAATTGATAATAACGAAAAATGCACTCGTCTAAAAATAAATTACGTGAACACTTTTAGTTTACAATCAATTACTTAATATGAAATAAGCATAAGACTATATTACAATGTAAACTGCTAATTGCTTTTAGTGTTACAAAATCTGTTTCCATTTTATTTCTCTTTCGGAACACGCAATGAACCCCCTGTGCTGCAATAAAACACTTCGCTATCTGAACATGCACGCAAACATGGATTCAGTAAAATACTATTTTAAAAGTCATGGAAAAAATACGTAAAGTTGTATGGACAAGAAAGATAGGTAACTATTATTCCAAATGTAGTAGATCTCTTTTTTGCAATGAATCTGCTTATTACGAGAAGGGATCACAAAATAAGAAAAACGACTTACAAATATACCTACTGCTTTGAAACTATAATAAAAGAAATTATATACTGTTTAATATAATAATTGTTAAATAGACATTGCTTAGAAATTTGTTTCATTAATTTAATTAAATCTTCGACTAACTCTTGTTTTGTTCTGAATGTATTTATTTATTTGCTTCGTGTAGAAACATATTCTCTAAAGTGCCGCCGTAATTTAATAATTTATTTAAACAGAGGTACTGTTTAGCAAGAGATTCATTACGGTTTAGGAAAAGATTAGGAGATTTCGTTACGATGTGTATCCAAGTGTCGCTTCTAAATTTCGAGAACGAGCACGGAAGGTGAACGTTGCGTCCGTCCATCGACGTCAATTACCCATGAAAATGTTGTAAAAGACGACTTTGTAATAATTTAAAAAGCAGCCCTTATTTACCTAATTATTTTTTTTAAGTATTGCCTTCGGACACCATTTTTAAGCACATGCTTATTGTGCAATTTTAAGGTCTTTTAATTCATATTGACCATTACATTATAGAGACCATAAGCGCTTTAGGGTACATATTCACAGATTAGCCAAGGAGATCGTATATTGTCACTCGTCGATACGACGAACGCGGATGACGAACGAACAGCTCCTTATAATCATCAAACGTAAGTGTTTGATGCTTATCGCTTCGTATATTATTTGTTTGCCTCACCCATGTCAAGCCAAACTGTCATCCATGTGCTATTATAATATGAGTTAATGTAATATAACTTGAATAAAACTCCTACCATAACAAATATCATTATTCTTACTGCACACTAAGGTACATATTTGGCGTTGCTGTCAGTAATTCTACAACTTAATTTCGTATTTACACTTTGGAGGCAAGGATTAATTATTCCAATAAATAAGAGACAATTCATAAAAAATATTGTAATCAGGAAATATTTTCATTGTTAAAAGATAAACTAACTGACTTGCGTCAATTCTAAATAATTAACATCATTTGAAGGTTAGTTAAGTAAGCTGTGAAGTATTGGCCCTTGCATAACAAACTGAAACTCGTATGTTTAAAATAAATTAAAAGCATCATCCTTTTAGTCCACATAGTTGAGATAGGCCTCAATGGATTTTTTGCCCGTCACTTTGCTTCCTAAAATTGGACCAACTGGTTTGATGTCATATGTGTGCGGTATTTTCACTTTCTAAGCCCAGGGTGTGCTTTGACTACCGCTTTGATGTCTCAACCTATTTTGCCTTAAGGACGTTTTTTAAGTTCTTGTATATAACAAGAATTTGGCGCCCAGCTAGCTGGGTATGCCCTGCGGTAGCGAATTTGGTCGCGGTGTTAAAATCGTCAAGACCAAAGATCAATCAACTCATAAAAAGAGTAGAAGCATCTTGCCCAGTGCGTGAACTACATATCCTATAAAGCCAGTATGCTGACCTTTTATGCGGCTGAGGGCCGCTGTGCTCGAGTAGCTCCGTCAGGTTGTATGCTGCCACGCACAGCGAACTGGAGGAATGGAAGGCGATGCTGTTGGATGGGTTAGGAGCCACGCCTGTAAGAGACTTTCGTTCAACTCTGCGTTTTGGCGCTTTAGGGCAGCTGAGGTAGGTGGGCGTGTAGCTGGGATTGCACCATTTAACGCGCGCGCTGGGGGCTTGGTGCAGCGAGGGACTTTTGTCCTGAGGTGACTGGGGCAACTATCCATTTAATGAATCGAGGTGCGGCGTACAGTTAAGGGAAGCGTGACTGCGCAACTGGCAGCAAGCGTGACACCGCCTGGGGAGTCCGCCGGGAGTGCGCTCGCTCAAAAGGGAGACTACCGATCCTACAGAGCTGTTCGATGATTGCAGATGCGCTTATCTTCTTTGCTGCGTTAATACGATGACCCGTGCACCATGCCAGGGTCGTTTATGCATGGGTGGCGCGTTGCAAATTGTGCTGGGCGGAAATATTCTGTGCTTTGGATAGCTTTGGCTATCTCTGAGCTCGACTTTTTAGCAGTCCTTGACCACTGGTCCTAAGTACGCGTCGTCCGGAAGCACGAATATGTGAAGCTGGTGATCCTTTCCTATAGAAGGAAAAGTCACCTGATAATCATCGGCCCGGTTGGTTGTAATTTGCAGGCGTGCTAGGCAGTAGCGTTCAGAGTCGCCAAGCATAATGTTCAGTCAAGCTTCTCGCCAACCGTCAGCGGTATCTATAACACACAGCGGTCCTGACCCCTGGTCAACCATTATACTCGTTAGATCGCGCCTATAATTGATGTATAGAATGCCTCAATCCAGAGAGCCAGCGGTTGCCGAGCGTGCGTAATCCTTCTCGTTCTACCAGACTCAGTAGAGAGGTTTTGTCGCGGCAAAACACAATTGTGTCAAGCAACGAGTTGCAACTTTTGTTGCATGCCTCCTTCATTAGGGGGATTATAAACCGTATCCAACCACGCTGAACCAATGTGGATTGGTGGGTGAACCGACTTTTTAAATGCCCATCTAAACGCAACGATCATCTTACTTTTGCCAGTGAGGTTGCCAGAGCCAGGATCTAGAAACCCTGTTTTAGCACTGGCAACAAGACGCATGAAATCTCAGTCTACCCCGTGCCGACAGCCGCTGGAAAGTGTTAAAAAGGTTGAGAATTTAATATGTAAAATAACCGCGATAAAATCCGTAATAAATCCTTTTAATCAATAATGTCTTATGGCTTTTTTCTGTTAGTTTACGACTAAATGGGCAGATTACCCAACTGCTTAAAAATAAAAACAATTCATACGTCCGATGGACATTTGTTCCGTTCGTTTAGCAGAAGTACTAGGACGTCAGTGCCTTAATGCACTTTTCCTTGTGGTTTGTAGAGGCCAGGTGTCACTCGTCATGCGTTCATTGTCATTCAGGTGAATCTAGATCTGAATTAGAAGCCGTCCCGTGATAACGGAATAGATAGGAAAAACATTATTAATAAATTTTTACATTAAATAAGGTAGTTAAACATCGTAAATGTAAAGAAAAATTATGACGAGTTCAAAGCGATTTTACGAGTAAGTCTTTTTTATTTAAACTATGTGCGGACATTTGTTATTCGGTAAATTTTTTGGTTCATATTATTTATCTGTTCTTAATAATTGTTTACCAAACTGTGTTTACCTGAAATAAATAGGTAATTAAATACAATTTAGTAATGTTTTGCAATGATGGAGTTGGTTAGCTAATTGTTTTGCAAGTTTCACATTACTTTTCCGTAAACAATTCACACTATTAAGAATATTATTAGCAACTAATTAAAAGATTGAAATAGCTTTTGTATTAGATGCCTTAAAATACTACTAATTATGTTTGTAATTAAAATTAAAAAAAGTTAGTAAATATTCCCAATATTTACTTTTAACAACGAACATGATGGTAATAGCGTATTTTAATGGAAAAAACAAGTCCCTAATCTTATGCAAAGTGCATTACCATAGCAAACAGAGAAAAAAGAAGCATGTATTCGTATCGGCTGAATATTTTTACGCTGATTCATCATAATTTATGTATCACAGACTTTCGTATCCTACAAGCGATGTAAATGCATAACTAACACTTCGATATCCGTCCGTCTGTATGTCTGTCAATGGAATACAAACTTGTTATTCTTATCAATATGTTGAATGACTTTCATATAATAAGGTAGCCTGATGGGTAGATATTCATTTAAATAGTAACATTATCTATCTTTAATTGAAAGTGCTGTCAAAATTGGACCAGCCATTTCAGAGAGCAGCCATTGAAACCAGACAGACCGTGAACGGACGGACTAAAGTATTAAATAATACTGTTTTAAAATATGTACCTTTGCATATCACAATGAAATTATTTAAACACGATTATTTTAATTTTAACAGAAACTCTGAAATTTTATTTATTTGTACAGACGTATATTTTACAACTATATATTTTATTATTTGGCTCATAAATAGAGCATAATCATGAATATATTGATAAACTAAAAACATTATAACATTACTACCAAAATAAACTACAAAATGTATCACATTTTATTTTCGATCACTTTGCAGATCAATCAAATCTCTTGACCATAAGTTTTATCACCCTCTGATCATCGTTTGGATAATCAAGCCCGTATGTTCCCATTTCGCCAAGTGATGCCTCGGCTATCGTTTCAAAACCGCATTTGGAGGCAAGCTTTTGTGAGACAATGCTAGTGAAAACTGTCGTTGTTCCTTTAACTCCAAGCGTTTTACCCAAAGGAGTCCTGTAAATGAAGTAAAAAATTCATTTTTAAAAATTATCAAAATGTAAAGTTAATTTATAAAAATCAGTAAAAACTCTGGCACGATACTCGATTAAACATAATTTATAGCCTTACTGTAATGTAGTATTTTAAAAACTATATGTATTATTAGTATTTCAAACATTTACCTTTTATTAAATCAACGCAGTGTGAGGATAATAACATTTGGGAAATGGTTTTGCATGAGTCGAATAAAAAGATTCCAAATACTTCTAGCATCTTGTATTAGACTTTTATTTTTACAGTATAATATACGTAAGCAGGCTATGCCATAGTCATAACTGCCCCTGTAGCCCAGTGGTGGCGTGGTCGTGCGTGGCCAGGAAACCGGAGGTCGTGTCTGAATCTGGGACCACCATTGTTGCTCTCAGTTGGTTAGGCAATTTAATGATCACCCAGTTGTCTGAAAAGTAAGATGATCCGCTGCGTCGGATGTAAGCATGTAAAGTCGGTCCACCCACCAACCCGCATTGGACCAGCGCGCGCGGTGGGATACGGTCCAAACCCCAAAGAAATGTGTATTAGGAAGGGCCTGGTCCAGCAGTGGACTATCAAAGGCTGATGATGCAGCTGCGATACTAATGCGAATAAAAAAATATGTATAATATTTTATTTTAAATTAGAGGAGACACGATAGCTATTTTATTGCAAAACGCAAAAGTATTAAAAGTAAAAGTATAATTAAGGTCAATCTACAATGTATAAAATAATAACTAGACTTTTATCCTTAAATACGAAATAAATTTACAATATTTTAATAGATTTCTACCCAAAAGCTCCTACCCAAGTGAATTTGCAATATTTAGAATTGTCTATATACATTTTATTTAATTTTATATCACAATGGCCCCAGTTTAGCACCTCTGAATTCTCTTTTCACCACCAAGCCAAAGGCGCATAGTAACTCATCAAGTTCCAAATAGTTGTATGGGTTAGTTTTGGCCTCAATATATTCGAGTCCGTAAAACACGGTCTTCCACTCTTTCCTTTATCTTTGGGATAAAGCAAAGACGTTTATTAATGCTGTACGCTTGAGTCAAATGATACTTTCTTTATAATTAAAGTATTTTATGGAATTTATGATGTTCACATTAAAGTTAGAAATTTACTCAGGTTAGAGTTAATTTAATATTAGTCCGATGGTCGTGATCATTAATCGTTAAAATAAACTTGAGGTGTGTCAGTTTTTTTAACGCTAAGGTGTAATGTTATCAATATTTTGATCCTGAAAATAAATATCGTAACACCTATATTGGATATCGTTTTTATCATGTTACTTAGTTCAAAGGTCTTGATATAAACATTCTGTGTTAGAATTAGTTTCCATAGGGATATGACTGTAGTAATGTTTGGACTGTGAAGAAACAACCAAAGATCATGAAGGGGAATAACACCTTAATATGACAAATGTCAATTGACGGTACATTGATATTCTGAATCGTAGAGATATATGTCATAAAAAATTTACGTGATCAAATTCCATACATTTAATTTCATTACTTATATATCACATACAAACTTAATTGCGTTAATTCGAAAACTGGTATTATAAACATAAAACCAACTTAACAGTGTGGCATCTTCATGTATGTGAAGTACTATTTATATAATGTACATAACAGAATGCGTTTAATATAAAGATCAAACAAAGGCTTGTACGACATGGACCAAGTTTTGATGAATGCTTTGAATGTTTTGATACAATAAAGATGTATTTATAACCATCAAACTTATACTCCTAGTATAGTTCTGAAAATACAATAAATTGCTAAAAATATACATGTCTCTCAATTAAATAGGTAGTTGTGTCGCCTTTTTCATTACAACACACACATTAACCCCTACTAGGGTTGTAGAGCCGTTCTCTTCTCTATAACATGCAAGACTAGTTCTCAAAGATAAGCAATAGCGCCAGTACTTGCTTATACTGTCTACGCTCTCGGGGTTGTTGTTTATATCTGAAAAGAAAACCGGTTATTTTATATAATAAGAGTAAAAAGCAACAGTCAAACATTTGCAATGATTGTTTTTAAAAAATTGTGCTTGTGTGTAATTATATGTATGTCTTCCTAACAACTTTGATAAAATTATTTTAAACTATTCAACAATTTGATATACGCCATAATAATACTTCAGTAGATTTGTGCCCTCTAACTCTATTTCAAGATTCTTTTTTAGACTGTGAATGCAAAAAATTACAATACACTTCTTTGAGCGGTCATTATATGTTTAAGGAAGACCTCAATATTTGTGTTCTCATTAATTAAGTTTGCGCTTTATACTTCTGAATGTATTTAACTATTTTTGCCCAACATTCCAAAAGAAGGAGGTACTTGTTAGGAGTGTTTTTTTATTGAATAAACAAAATCGCAAAACACCTCTCCTGGTGCCTGGTCCGATTTTCCGTCCACGTAACCGGTTTTGTTTCGTTTCTTAACGGTGACGTAACGACCCGCGCCTGAAGTAGGTAATTTTTTTATATTTTATTTGTTATTTTCATTGTTGTGTTGTCTATAAAAATGAAGGTTTCTTTATTATAGCTTAGTTTCTCCATAATAATTGGCATGATTTAAATTTAGAGTGAAGTTATTTTTTTTGCTGAAAAGATAATCTAGTGGTCTGTGATTTACGCTTTACAAAAATAAGAGGTTGTGACATTATAATACATATAATTAGATATAGATTTTGAGACTATCGACATGTTATTTAAACAATGAATGAATAAATAGCTGTTTCTGGGCAGAAACTAGGATGTTATTATATTCTAAATAAAATGGTCAGTCATGTCAGCCACGTAAAAGTTAAACTAAATCACCATGAATTACTAGCTGCTACGTTTAAAGGCGGGAGAATTCTAAAAGAAAGTCTAAAAGCTTAAAAAATCGTGTTAATATCGCTGTTAATTACGTAAGTTAAAAGTTTGATTAGGTAACTTTGAGAATAATTTGTTTAATTAGTAAAATTATATTATGATATTTAATGTACTACATACAAAAATATCACGCTGCCACATCCATAATCTACCTAATATTATGTATAACGGCGTTTATTCTGTTTTTCTTCCTGCTATGTATGTGGTTATAAATTTATTTCAGTACCATTGCCCTATGTACCTAGAACGTTAAAGTGATTGATCAATGAAGCCGTGAGATGGCTACTTCCTTTGACGCCTATTCAAATTGATTTGACCTTCCCGTGAATATATGCAACGAAATGAAATATAAATGTTTGTATAACTTTTTGGAAGCTTTTTATCATATAATCAACTGGGAAAGTGATTTGCCGAAAGAATGCACAGATAAATGCAGTATAATCGTGGTACATGTATTTGATGTAATTATTTTTTTTTATTTTATTACTTAGAATAAATATGTCACAGCTGTCTTTATAGCCTAATGTATTCTCTTTACAATCCATCATCCAGTGGTCTATAAAATAAAATGCTACATGAGCGATGGGTATTAAAAAAGGCAGTCCAGGTGGTTAAGCACATGTTTAGCAGTTGTTATGGAAGGTCAATGCCTTAAAATTTACTGACATTTTACCCAATCATCGATGCAGTTTAGCTTGTGATCGGCAGATGCCAGTAGCTCTGCTAAGTAAGCTTTATTCAGATCAATCTGAATAAAGTAGAACCTCAAGGGCAGTGAAGCAGAGCGTGAATAAAAAATATGACTGCATAACTGTCATAAAAGTTCTTACCACTATTCAAAGTCAAAGTCAAAGTCAAAACTACGGTTCCATTTAGCTTACTTCGGCACTTATGAACGTCAAAAAATTATCCACCGGTTCACAAACTCAGAGCCGTCCAGAGAAGTAAACTGCAAGAAACTCTCAGGCCTTTTTTTAAAAAAATATTAGTATTTACAAAATATGACCAATGTAATCTTTTTTTTTATAACCAGGGATTTGTAAAGCGCAAAATATAAACTATTTCCACACATCTTGGTCCTCAATATAATTTATTACAGAATAGTAGGCTTTTTCTATAAGCGTTGTTTTGACAACTTTACGAAAAGCTCGAATCATTCAGTTATGCTTGACAGGCATTTAATTTATTATACATTTTATACTATTATACATGAAACACTTTTTGTCTGGGTCATCTAACTGGGGCAGCTCTAGGGCTCAATTCGACCCCGCGCGGCCTAATATCTTTTTTAGCAGTAAAACATATGAATATTTTGACGCGCGTACATGGGTTATTAAATAAGGGTATAGCGAGGGCAAAGTTAAATTTAAATTTTATAAAAACATTACAAAGATCTTTAACTCAAATTGTAGATTGGCCCCTAACAGCCTGTTTTTAGTTCAAACCGGCTGCAGATCCCTATAATAATAACTAATAGGACATAGCTGTGAAAGTATGCGTAATAAACTAGTTTTGCAGTTGCCCTGTCAGTCAGCTGCCCAACCGCGGGCGACAAAGATTGCTGTACTTTTAGTTTTAGAGTTTGTCAATATAAAGCCCCACTGCATCTTAAACCATAGAAAACCAAGAAATGTAGTAGAGCTTACGTGTAAGGAATGTGACCTACTCATGCCACTCTTAATATTTGAAAATCTGGCAACCTTTAAGGTAAAACGTAACGCACTTAGTTTTGTTTTCGTTAAGTTATTGGACGCGAACCAGTTTGGATTACAAGATCAATTGCCAAAAAAAGAATTATAGACATGTGACTAGAACAGAAAAAGAAGTCCCAAATTGATCCCTTGAGGATCATGTCATTTACGTTTATATTGTTTCTAATATGTAGGTAAGAAGATAGAAAATCAAGACCAAACCCGCGTACACCGTAATACTTAGCTTATTAATTAATATGTCATGGTCCATTACAGTTGCAAGGCCTTGAAAAAGATCACAGAAGATTCCAAATAGAATCGCAGCATGATCTTCCCATGCCCGTAGAACATGAGAGACTATCTTTGTAATTAGCATCGCCAGTTGATCTACAGATCAACAGCAAATGCCGGTACACTACATTTGGTATTCAGTATATCACAGTTTGGAAAAGTGTACTAAAAGTTGTTCTAACGTTAGTTTTTCTGAAAATTACTGAAAGCTGTGCAAGGAGATTGGTCTGCACTCTCAATATTAACCGTGCAACCCACTTTAAAGATCATACTATTTTACCGTGGAATTTCCATCAACTGAGGAATCCATGAGGTACTTATAGATGCATTATATATTATAATAAATATGGGGGAGTTATATCTTGAATTTTATTAAATTTATTGGCCAATGTTGGATAAAATCCCCACAAGTCTCTTGTTTTATTTTTATTTATTTTATTAAATGCCTATATCTATATATACAATATTGCAAAATGAAAATCAGGGTAAAACATTGTCTATCCAATAGTTTTAGGTGTGATAAGGCTGAATCAGAACTAGAATTCCTATGTTTTGTAGTTTCAAGAGCTGTTTGTAAAGTAATTTAGTTCTAGGTCATTCCTCTGTTTAGGCTTTTCCTATTATAAACTTGCCAGGTAGTCTTGATTTTATTAGAGGAGACTTTATTTTATGATTTAAATATATTGAGGTAAGAATAACAAACAAATCCTGTTTAAATATTTTTGAGTATGTTTCACATAGTTACAATTTTATATAAGTACACAGATATAAATAATCCCTGTTACGCCTAATTCCCATAGTAGCCCAGTCACTGAAATTGAGTTTATTAAGTTATTAAGATAAATTATCCTCAGATAGCATTTCCAACTTTATACCCCACTAAAATTTATTATAAAATTAACATTGATAGAGCTAACAGCCAGTTTTAAACAAGTAACCAAACTCTTACCGCAAACAGAGCAAAGAACTTCGTCTCGACATAAATGTTCTATTAGGAGTTCCAAGGCTTTTTCGTCATCTTCCGGTAGCAAATCTTGGATAATCCACTGCACACTACCACTCTCCCATCTTTCATATACTTTCGGAAATGAAAAAGATAGCTCCCTCTTGTAGACCATTATTTATGATCTGCAAAATGTAAAAATACATTGCTCCTCTTTCTAAAAAAATTGATTATTAAGTTTATCTTGAGTATGTGAATCTTTAATTCAACTTCTTATGTATTTAAAAACATAACGGAAGTGAGGGCAAAAACAGCAGTCACACAGCTATTCATTATTTATTCACTAACAAATATAAACACGAGATATTTTATTTATGATGCACATACAAATAACACTGTCGATCGCCTTATCTAATCTATTAACAATATTAAGCAAACATTAAACAAACAATGGTAATATTAGTACAACCGTAATAAACAGCATATTTAACATAGAAGCAATAACCGAAGAACAGAGTTTGAAATTACTTACTAATTTGCTTTTGCCTTTAGACGATATCTCTAGGTAAATGCAATAACCGTTTAGAGACGTGTCTTTAACAAGTGCCCGATGCGTCTAGCAGCAGGAATATTCAATGAATGAATTAACTGGGATTTATGCACGTTCCATTCTAATTGAATGCTTGTAACGACATTTCGCGCTTATGGCTCCATCTAGAAATATGAGGAATAATCTGTGGCTGTAAAAATGTTTGCGTTACGATTATGATAATTAACTATTTCGTGACGTCAGAATAACATTCTCTGACAATGTTATAACAAATCAAATGAACGAGAATTGTGAAATAAATTGCTCCTAACTTTATTGTTTAGTGAGAAGCTAAAATAATGATAGTTATTTAGTAATTAGGCAATTATACTCGTATGTGCAGAATGTAATAAATATTTTGTGTTGTTTTTGCCTTTTACCTGCCTCATTTGATCGATTGATATTTTTTTACATTTCCTCAAAGTTTATTAAATATCTTGTGTAATATTTCAAAAGAAAATATTTATTAAAAAGAAATAATATCATTCAGAGAATATTTATAATAGTTGTAAAATTTCTAGTTTCTTGATAATTTCCTAGTATAAAATTCCATGCTTGTAAATTACAGAAGACGATATAAGGTTTTTTTTTAGGATAATTTTTACTGCATCGTATAAAACTCAAACCCTTTTCAAACTATCACGTAAAACATAAACTCCAACAGAACACAAATATTCATGAAAAAGGGGTCGAACATTTATGAATTTTATTACGACGGAGTTTCATTCACGTTTTATTACCAAGACGCATGATTGACGTTTCGGCTTGACACGGGTTAGGTAAACAAATATTATTTGAAACGGTAAGCATGGCTTGCCCAACATCATAACATTGTCCTGAATTATTTATATAAATTAATGTATGTGTGGAAAAACAGGACATTATTATTAAATATGAATAATGAGAAAAAATAAGAAAGCCTTTGCATATATACGTGAAAAGTAATTATGAAAACACTTGTTGTGTATGCATCACCATATATAAGCGGCGTATTAACAAAATATGCATATTTTTTATTGTACACTTCCAATTTTCAATAATATTTAATCCTATAAAAGCCTTTGCCATTTGATTATTATTCTATCCAACAAATTATTTTTAACGTTTTAATCCTTGAATTTAAAGTAAGACTATTTCTTTTATTCGCAGCTTATTTTGACGGAATCACGGATACTAAGAAACGTTAGGAAAAAAAATATTATTAAGGTATACCGTTAACGATAAACCTCTTGACTACAACTGCGGTAATTGAACAATTCACAAAGAGTTTTTTGTTTGACCTTGATTAGAAGTTACCAGTTTATACTCGGACTTTTATAGCGTTATAGAAGTCTGAAGGAATGCTCTGTTTCTTAGAAGTACAGTTTATAAACCCTTTGAGAGGCGGAAGGCTAAAAGATAATTTTATATCAGCTACTAAATATCTTTTTAAAAATAATAACCAATACTGATGTAATTGTAAATGTAATTTAAAATAATACCTTTTAGATTTTGGTTTTTTCTACTATGTCTGCTTTTTCTTCTAACAATTGTCGTCACCTCTAAAAAATGTGTATGAATGTACAGAATTTTTATTTTTACATCTTTGATCTTTAGTTACATTGATTTTTAAATAACTCGCATTCAGACTTGATAAATTTGGTAAGTAATACTCTGTAGCCTAGAAGTATAGGCGTGTGCTTTAGAAACCGGAGGTCATAGGTTCTAATCCTGGGGACTCAACCAAATTTCATTGTTGTTTCCTAGCTGGTTAGGTAATTTGGGCCGATCGACCAATTGTCAATAAGATTATCCAGTAAAGTATATCTTACTTTACAGAATAATCTTATTAACAGTCTTATTGACAGGATAATCTGACTGTTATTCATGCGTCGGATTGGTATGTAAAAATCGTCCACCCACCAACCAGCATTGGACCAGTGTGTGGGATACGGTCCAAAACCTCTAATGGATAGGGGTGATATAGCTGAGGCCTTTGTCCAACAGTGGACAGTCACAGGCACATAATGATGATGATGGAAGTAATACTGATTTTAAAAGTAGTAGAAGTATGACATTATCTATAATGTTTATCAATCATAATTCGCAATGGGAGAAACTTTTAATTGATAGGAGTACTTTTGTATTATACGACGTTGTTAAGCAACTGATGCAGGCGTTTGATTAGTTAAAATCGTATATTAATCAGGGAATTGTTTTTGAAGTATTATCTGTAATCATTCAAAAGCTTTTGACTGTGTTAAAACGAGACTCTGGTCAGATAAATGCAAAACTTCACTGTAAGAAATCATCATCATCATCATTGTCAGCCTGTTAGTCCACTGCTGGACATAGACCTCACCTACTGCAGGTGTAGGAAATGCTGCATTATTTTGTTTTAATTTGTATTTTAGCCATTAAAATCGTCGGAGATAATTGGCTGAAAGAGGATTGTTGAAAATTTGTTTTCGTGCCTACTCTTTATCTATTAAATAGTCTGACTACACTTAAAGTCTGCCTGTGAACATGGGTGCTGAAAGAGTTGAATTTTGAGTTTAATGATAGTATATCATTAATGATAGTATATCATTAAACTCAAGGAGATTATTTATTTATATATACATTTATCAGCTGCCTGTCATTCTAGGATAGCCTGTAAAGAAGTGTAAGTGAAAGTTATATATATCTACATGTAAATTTATACGTATCTTTTGTTATATCTATATATTCATCTTTGTTTAACTTATATTTACCGTTACATTCTCTTATTGGCATTATTTCCACCTAAATACAATTTAAATAAATAATAATAGACCGCTAGATAAACTTACGTCAGGGGCATATGATATTAAGACAATTGAACAAATATCAGTGGACGAACGTCTCAATGTTAGTTACACTAACCCATTATTTTGATATAGCATACAAAGGCAGACGAAGCTCTGCGAATGCGGCGCTGTTCTCACTGGAACACGGTACTATTTTCACACTACTGTTTTATGGCAGAAACAGGCACCGCGGTAGTACGGCCTAGACGCCCCTCTGTAAAAAGGTGACCTACCACTACATACATAGAACTACCTAGATATGCCATAATAATATAATCTATACTATATTATATAATATAGTAATAAATAATATGTACGATTTGTATGTACAATATTGAATAATTAAAAAAGATATCAGCGCATATAATGTAAATCAATGTATTTTATAACACTTTATTTTAATACAGCAGCATACTGACACTGTTGCAAATAAAACAAATTTACTGGGAGCTGCACGTAGCAGTATTTTACAGACTGAATATGATTAACATCTGAATGAAAAGCAATATGTGATAAGGCACTATTGTGAAAAATATTATAAATATTTTTGCATAATTGATGATAAGAGATGTAAGCCGTAGGTAATTAATTGAAATTTAAGGCTAATAAGTGCCGTAATCTGTGTCAGATTATTATTTATATATTATTTGTTATTAAGCAAGCAAGTGTGGTGAACTTTATTTATCACACAGATATTATATTCATTACAATATATATTATATACAAAACAACCTATATCTAATGTCAATCTTTGTGACAATAAAAGTATCTGTGGAATTACCAACTGTTCTTCATTTAAGTTGAACTAAACCTTCAACCTAAACAAGCAACAACAACAACAACGTCATCAACCTGTGTTAGTCCATTGCTGGACATACGTCACCGGCGTGGCTAAAAACTAAATAATTCAATCGAATAATTACCTCAGCCACGTGGATGAAACCGAAAGTCAAAAATGTTTTTTGTCCTATTTCTATCTCATCTATTACTTTAATGTATTAAAAAAATATTGAAACTTATAAGACATTATAAATTATTGTTTGCAGTAAAAAAGTATAAATAAATATATATTATTATAAATATTTATTTAAACTTTTGATCTACATATAAAGTTAAGAGTGAAAGTTGTAATAGATTAGGTTAAAATTCATCAAAATGTAATATGCTGCTTCCGACACTTAATTATTCATTAAATATCGAAAGAATTATATAACATTTTTGTGAAATATCATCATCATCATCATCATCATCAGCCTGTGATAGTTCACTGCTGGACATAGGCCTCCCTAATACACCTATCCATTAGGGGTTTTGGACCGTATCCCACCACGCTGGTCCAATGCGGGTTGGTGGGTGGACCGACTTTACATGCCCATCCGACGCATGGATCATCTTACTTTGCAGACAACCGGTGGTAGGTCCCTGTTTACACCGGTGGTAGGCCTTTACAGGAGACCGTCTGGGTGGGTACCACCGCGGTGCCTATTTCTGCCGCGAAGCAGAGTGTGAAAACACTGCTGCGTTCCGGTTTGAAGGGCACCGTAGCCAGCTATTTACTGGGTAAACAAGACTTAACACCCTATGTCTCACGGTAGGCGCGCGTCGGCGATACCACTGGTATTGTCAACGTCTATGGGTGTCGGTGACCACTTCCCATCAGGTGGCCGACTGCTCGTCTGCCTGCGTATGGCAGAAAAAAAAAAAAACAAAGACAATCGGGTGATCGGCCCAAATTGCCCTAACCAACTAGGAAACAACAATGAAAATTTGTGAGTCCCGCAGGATTCGAACCCAGACCTCCGGTTTCCAAAGCACACGCCTATACCACTAGGCTATGGAGGCAGTTAAGTTGTGAAATATATAAATATGTATTTTGGATTAAATAAAAAATAATAACATATTATTAAAATGAAAATAAATTTGTAATTAGGATTTTTTTATGGTTAATCACTTATTAAATATTTTTTTAGTTAAACTATCTCCTTTGAAATGAAGCTACTATTTGCAAAATGAATGTAATTTTTTTACTACAGTAAGCCACGACGTTTTAACGTTAATCAAAGGTATTTTGAAATGAATTGACTTAAATAAAGACTTATGTGACTTATTTAAATGACTATGTCGTCGGAAAATCTAATGTGGGTAATGCACTGAATATTTATAGCTCGTTCTTACCAATAGAAAAGTTTAAATGCATCCTATCTTACACCGTTCTGAAATTCGATAGGCTTCGTACTACTGGATTGTCATCGGATGGACATGGTGGCTTTACTATCCAAACACCTTAGCACCTCGATCTACTTACAATTAATTTGAAAACGCTGGAGGGCCTGCAACACACCCCAAATCTCGGACACACGAAAATTTATAATTAAAGGCTCTCAGAGTCCAGAAACTCTAAGCACAGAAGCAGATTATACTCCTCAGTCTTCTATTTAATCTGCCACAGCTTCTCAAGAACAGAACATGAACGCGGTTCAGATGGGAAATCAGTCTTTAGCTTTTCAAGAGGCTCTTGTCACCTTTGATGAAAAACAAAACCACCAAGCTTCTGCTTCACGCTTCTGGCAAAATACCATTCTATAGAACAAAGCCACTGAACGACTACCATTCTCCACCTGCTTTTACGAAGAAACTCTTCTGTACGGTGGAGTCGCTGGAGGACCTCGATCTATGCTCAATAATCTGAACAGTGGCTCCTAACACTGGCCTTAGGATGAAGTAAGCAACTGAGACTAGTAGTGAGGTAAGTCCAACATTGACGTAGATTAAATCTGCGTCGAACGTCGATTCCAACTCTGATTAGCAGGTTTTGGGAATCTCAGACATATCCTTACATCTGATACCCTTGAATTTGTGAAGAACAAGGTCTTCAACAGTGTGTTACCAATATGAGTAATTATTTAAATATTGCAAGTAAAACATATAACACATTTTCATTACATTTTTTTTTTCAACGGTTGCTATACTCTAATTTATCGCAACGTGATTTGTGCAGTAACCAACGAACAGACTTCATAAATGTCTAAAGTGGTAAACTTATTTTCCAGTTCAATTTTATAATATTTTTATTGAAAAAGTTATTTAAATTTATCCCCTTCCACGATTTAATTTAAATTTAATCTTTATGATGGTCCGTTACAGTTTTTAGGCAAGCTGTTCATAAATACTTTACACAGCCCGGTCATTCTAATTTAACTTTACGAGCAGTTATTAATATACGGGTTCATGGTACGAGTATACCCCACTTGCCAACATGGCAATACAATATGAATCAAAATTGATAATTGTTGTTTATGTTACAAATGGAATTATAAATCAAAGTTTTCATTAAACAAACACTTTCTCCAAAACATTAAGCATAAAACTATATGTTTTATAGTTTATAATGTAATTAATTTGCTTGTTATTTATATATAAAAATGCATGAATATTAATATTATTTTCCTGAAAAAATACCATAAAAATACCAACATTTACTTCTATTTTTTCAATAGAATCACAACGGTCCTCCCACGCCCTTAGGTAATGAGAGACCAACTTTATACCAGCATTTACTGTTGATTTAGCTCTGGCAAAGCCAAATTGGTGATCACTTAAGGTATTGTATTTGGAAAAGTGTACTAGAAGTTGTTCTTACATAAACTTTTCGAAATTTTTTCTAAATGCTGACAGTAAAGAGATTGGTCCAAAATTTTCAATATTGACTGTACAACCTGATTAATTTGTATTTTAATTGTAATGGTTAGAAGCGTGCTAGAATGTTATGTTTTACTTTTGTCTTATAACTTCGTTACAAGTGTCACCATCTTAATCCTCTAACTCCTTTCTATCCAGTAAACTTTTCCCTAAATTCGTTATCGTACAGTAGAATTTAAATCTCTATTATTTTTATTTCTGTATTTAATAAAAAATAAACATTGCTAAAAGTTGCAAAGCGGCATATTCAATGCTCATTTAAGGTAATATAGTGTACGTTAGCATAAAATGCATTGAAAAAAAAAACATATTATGTGTATTAAAAATTCCTCACTTTTTTTAATTAAATTAATACGATAAAAGATATAAAATGCAGCGGCAGAGATCGCGGAGTAATTTTTGACAGAAGGCACGTTGTTTCCGGCTCATACTGCGTAAAATGGTTATTTACTGTTTGATGTCGGTCACATTTTTTTTTAAAAAATTTGTTTTTATAGTTTTATATTAAACATATTTTTTTCAGACAATTGGGTGATTGGCCCAAATTGCTCTAAGCAACTACGAAACAAACAGTGAAAATTAGTTGAGTCCCCGCAGGATTCGAACCCACGACCTACAGTTTCTAAAGAACTCGCCCATACCACAAGGCTACGGAGGCAGTTACTCAGCAGGATTATACTCCTACAAGTCTAAAATGAATTATTTTATTTGATATGCAAAAAAATATCAATACGTGTGTTTTTTTCGATATGAAGTAAACTGAATTTTATGTTTTCTTTATTGAATAGCGACATGAATAAACAGGCGGATAAACATCGAGCAGGACCTAGTTACTCATTGTGAATTTTTGTGAATTCGCATTACGCTTTGAGAGACTTTCGTGACGATCGAGTGCCGCTTAACACACGCGCTGTTTTTACAGATACAAGTACACTGTGTACCCAAAAAATTAATAATGATTTTTTTTTATAAAGTTATAGTAAATTTAATAAAATTAAACAATAAATATTTAGTACTTTAAATACTTGCATTTTCTTATACTTTCATTTTGATATTGATTAAGGTTATGTTACCTATGACAATCACTGTATACACAATTCAATCACAAAATAAAATTACAACTTACAGACATTATTCTTTAACATTTTTCAGACATCCATAAAAACTAAAGATAACCCGTAATAAACCTTATTTATTTTTTACATTAAACAGGAAAAATAGCTTATGTACAAAATGTTTTTTACAAATACAGCCTTAATTGTTATCTAGTTACTACTAACTAAATACATTATTAATTTAATATAGATGAATATGGAATATTAAAGCACATGCTAAATTACATAATTTAAATGAACATTTCCCAAAGGGTTGCTAGTCACTACATAGCAAAAAACTAAGTAGCTTGTAACAGTTCTTGTATATATAATTAAGATTTTGATTCGTTTTTCTTTATCGATAGAGTGTTTCAACAGAAACTTTAATACTTATAATATATGTATAATGCGATAAAGAAAGAAACAGAGATTAATTTAGAGGTCTCTATTGTAATGTTTTTGCGCTTTCATTGCGAACCCCACTAGATAATTAAAAAAAATGTATCATTATTTTACACTTTAAAAAGTTGAACAAAAAGTGTAAGTCATGGGAAGTATGAAAGTATGTCTTAGACAACGATTACCCACATTTTTGGCCTTTACAATTTTTGAGGAAGGAATTTCTTCAGAATGATTTCAGACAATACAGCATTAATCTGTATTCAATTGAGTAATTTAAATTAATATTTCCGAACCTATTACACAAACAGCAATGTTACCGAGTGTTAGCATTGCTTCCGTGCAAAGCCGTGCCGGGTCGCTAGTATAATAATAGAAGAGAGGGAAAAGTATTTCATATTATTGTCTGACGAGTGTGGTACCAGTTAATAAATACATAGCTTTTAAACCATGCTATGCTAAATAAAAATAGATCTTATGATACATTTTTAGTTTCTGATTGATGTAAAAATTTGTTTACACATCACAATTTTGTCAGAGATTTAGAAAATGATTACATATTACCATGATTTAAAAGACTCAAACTTCTTAGGGTTTTTTGAGGCAACCTTTCTTAATATTTTGTAAATAAAAGGGATTTTATCAGATGAAACTAACCATATTAATCGAAGTTTAATTGGGATACACTAAAATATTTAATGCGAATCTAATATTATTGCATTCTGCAAAGTTTCAAATAACACAAACCCATTGAACCTTCAAAAATAATTGATTGTATCTATTAGCGTATGTTCTGTTTTCAATAAATTCATATTTTAGTTGAGCACATGAGTCAATAAAACTAAATAAAGGGTGTTGCCCTAAATATGTTAAAGTTAATTACAGAATTAATAGGTAAAGTTGTTTTTCCTTAGTTTTTCTTCTTCATTGAGCCATGATCGTTACAATAGCTATTCCAATATGAATGATATAACCTTAAAAATTATAAATCGAGAAAATAATAGCCGAGCAAAAGCTTTTAGGGTTGAGTATAATGTACGCAAAGAAAATTAGTCATCACTGTCGATAACAAACAGTATCGGATTACAACTTGACCTGATTTCCACTCTTTGTTACAGTTTTACCCATTTTATATAGAAAATACATGACATAGTTACGTGAAAAATTAACTTGAAATATTATTCTGTATGTTTAATCGAACAGGATTGAATACGTGTTTTTTTATACTTAACTGTTCGAATAGAAAATGCTGTTTAATAAAGTTATTTTATGTTTGTCCTACCACAACGTGTATTTTGTTAAATATATAAAATCTAAAATAATCACCTGGTTTTGCATTTAAACGTATGTTATCTAAGTCCTTGTGCAGTAGTACAGGACAGTTTTTAGTTAGTACAGGATATTTACAAAAAGTCGAATGGAAAATAATAATAATAATTATATCACTGGACGAATAACCCAAACTAAGCAGAATAAGTGTATGTTACATCTGGCTCATATGCCTCGTGGGCTAGTGTAGAAGTTATAAACTGATCGACATCTCGTTCATCTTTTCTCTTACTCCTAAAAACTAGCTTCAAAGTTCAAAGAAACAAAAAATATCAACAAACCGATTTTCTAACATAAATATTGTATTTGAGTTTCTCACGCACACCATCGGGTGTTGAGTTTACTTAACGTTTTGCAATTTGTCTCCACAGCTCTTACATCTGAAAGCTTTTACAGTATTTCACGTTGATTATATTATGAATATGGAAATGCCTAAATGTGTTTTTGCTGATTTAATACCCCATAATATTGTATCAGCGGAACTTGCTTATAATAATAAATGAAATCCCTATGAAAGATTACTCACATAATTTTTTCTTCTAATTAGAAGAAATACCTTCTGCTAAATTTATTAATTAAAAACTAGGTGCTGTATAATAAATTAAAGGTTTTTTTTCTATAATAGTTAGTATGTTAAGTACAAGTGTAATTTAAACGAAAAAATATAATCGACTTCAAACAGCTCTGTACTCTACCCTGTGATTTCTGCTACTGCATTTTAAATCTCTTATATCTCTCATGGTACTCATTTAATCAAAATATAAAGTATCAGGCATTTTATGCACATAGAATGAAGAATTTTACAATGCGCTAACTTTTAAATGAACTTATTTTATATCACCTTAAATGAGCTTTGTATATGCCTTATTGCAGTTGATAACAATGTTTATATTAATATAGTAAATGTGTATTATTCTTCAATCATAGATTTATGGAGTACAACGTTTATTTTTACCATTTAAAGAGGTACAATTATGAAGTACATATTTAAGGTTGAGGCAGCATTAGCAATTTATGCGCACAATATAAAAAAAATATTTGGTGCTCTTATATTTGTTTCTAAAATATCTATTAAACTATATATCCGAAAATTAATTATTATAAAAAAATGAGACCGAATGACAGCTAATACCTATCATTTAAAAAAAGAACGAACATACGTTCCGAGTTAAGAACTTCCTTGTCTTGGGAAGAGGGTTGAAAATAAAATTAAAGTAAATACTCGAAATTATTCCAAATTTATAATATGTTTGTTTCGCGATTTTTGAATATGAATAGATTGGTTGCGCGGGCGCTTGGTCAATCAAGTTTCGTCAGTGAATTTGATTGGACCAACTGGCTCGAGTGACGGCGATATGGTGGATCCTCTTTAAGGACCAGAAGCGTGGATGCGGTTCGAAGGACAATGTGCGTAATCCGGCTCGGACAGCGTGGTTATGAAACCGGATTGGAAATACGATAATAGGAAGGATAAATACCTCGTCTGATGGCAGCGCAGCTGCAGGCGTCTTCATTAATTCGGTAGGGGTTCGCGGTAAACATAAAACTATTAGAACGTAGCGTTGGGCATTCGCGTTGCGTGACTTTACGAAATATGATGCGCTGCGTAGGCACTCCCCAAGGGAATTGTCGACTGCGGCGGCGCTGGCCGCTGACTGTTTTACGAAGTAGTTTTCCTTAAACCGATTTTTTTTTTTTTTTTATGGCATACGCAGTGTCACTGACACCCATAGACGTTGACAATACCAGTGGTATCGCCGACGCGCTGCCTACCGTGAGACTAGGGTGTTAAGTCTTGTTTACCCAGTAAATACGCTGGCTACGGTGCCCTTCAAACCGGAACGCAGCAGTGTTTTCGCACTACTGCTTCGCGGCAGAAATAGGCACCGTGGTGGTACCCGCCCAGACGGTCTCCTGTAAACAGGGGACCTACCACCGGTTTCTTCCCGAGGTGAGGAAAAATGAAAGGAAAAATGGAGGGCACGTGAAAGAAGCCGTATAGTAAGAAAGGAAAGGAAGCTTATTGCGTAATCATTTTGTGGCTGTGTTAGGCGACATAGATTATGATATGTTCTTTGTACCATATGGATTGCTGAAAACGGTAACTTGTCAGTGTTAAGTGTATTGCTGTTTAGTGAGGTGTATCAAAAAACACAACCAGAAAAATCTATGTAATTTCAGGGAACATAAAAATTTACGGAATGAAAAACATTGTTTGAAATTTAAAGGCAGCACAAATGACTGTAATAAAGCAGAGAGAAATAAAAATTTTGCTGTAGATTTATTTAAAATACGCAAAAAACGTAACGTAAAAAGATACAATAATATTTTAAATCACTTATAATATTACTTTCTATATTATTTCATACTATTCTTTATTATTGCTTTCATATAATTACTTTTTCTCTCAAAGCTTCTGAATTAAAATGTAACCATGAATCTAAGAAAACAATCATGTAACTAATTTATAATGTTTTAGTGTTTATTTTATGTTGGGACATTTTTCCTTATAACTTCTTATCATTACCGTTTATATATCAAATCCACTTTTTAAGGGATTTTCGCGTTAATTATTTATATTTATCCCCAATGCTTCAAACTCTTTTCAGCATCCACAAAAAAGCGTTATACAAAACCGAAAAAAACGTCGACAAAATCCGTAGTCTTTTATTAAATTGTGAAATACAAACATTTTAATTTCAAAAAATCATGTGACAATATTATTATTTTGTTTTTATCTTACTAATACAGTTTTGGATCTAATTTATAATATTTTATAAATTTTTTACTGTTTCAACTTTTAGTACGATCACCAAAATACTGTTAAAACCTTAAAAACGAATCACTATAAAAACGTTATGTCTTTCCCTTATTATTTACAACATTCTTTCATTTATTTACTTCAATGAATAATTCAGCGTGATATAATAATGTTGGACCAGAAACACTTATCGGTTCCAATGATATTTGTTTACCTTACCCGTGTCAAGCAAAAATGTCAATGTGTCACAATAAATAACAAATGATATTTTGACCGCAATAACATTTGTAAAATTCCGATACGATATTTATTCGGACTGAATAATTTCATTGCTAACGCCTTTTTACAACAGCGTTCAAAAAAATTGTAGACCTAAATAAATCATTATGTCATTGGGCTAGCTGGACAAAGTATTTATAAATTCAGAGTGATAAGAGAGAATAAAAAAGTGACCGTCTTTATTGGGGCGGTAGGGTTGTGTACTTGCAGAAATAATCTATAAGCTTTAACTTCTAGTGATTCCGTAAAGAGTGGAAGAGGTTGACTGTGGTTAAGGAACGTTTATGTGTTAAGGTTATTACGATATTAATGAACTTTTAGATCATAACAGAGCCTAGTAATGAAATGCTCGCTCCAGGTCTTGTTTCAAAATTGCACAACATGTTATGCCTTCAAATTGTTAGTTATTTTTAAAAGATGACATAAAAAATAGCCCGCTAAGTTTCTTTCCTGGTTCTTCTTAGGTCTAGGCGTCCTTTCCGAACCGGTGGTAGTGTGTTGGACAATCAATAAGCAAGTGTGAACTTCTATATTGAATAAAGATATCTGAATTTGAATTTGAATTTGAATTTGTGACATTATTATCAACAGGCGCATCATCAAAACAATAGATACGCGGACAACAGAGACATGATCTTCCATAGACTTTTAAAAAGAAAAGGTTAAAAGAAGAAGAAAAGAAGTGGTCTTTGTAGAGGTTAATGGCATCGGGTGGATGAAAAGGGGACAGTGACCTCGACATATAAAATGCTTATTTCATTACATCGCTCTTAATTCCATACGGATGCAAACCTTAAGCTCTTGGAAAAAACTCCGAAATATATAGAATACTTAAATGTAACGATATAGACGTATACTGGCCAGGCTGAGTTACAAATGTAAAAGTTCTGACCTGATTGGCAAGAACAGGAACTGATGTAGACTATCAGAATTAAAAACGTAAATATCGAGCTACTTAGGAACCTAAAATTGGAAGTTCTATAAAATACATTTACGGGAAAAACATCTGGAATAATAAGCTGCCGGGCGCAAAAAGAAGTTGTTCGAAATATCCAGAAATGGGCTCGATTCATAAGTCCATCAAAGCTTTACAAACCATAAAAAGGCTGAGAACATTATGTGTAGCTAGTTACAAAAGTCACTAGTTATAAAGACTAGAAAAGATAATAAATATATTCCAGATTGCAACGATACCAAAGAAAATACTATTACATATGATAAATAAAACTAACAGTTTATATATAAATATATAAACGTGTGCGTAGGCGTTTGTTCTTATTCGATTTTGCTGATTAGTTACGTTGTCGTTATTTAATAACAATATTAAACCATTTTGAAACTTATTTTTGAATGATGAAATATATTCAGTGAAAAAAAACGTTTGTAAAGGCAATAACTAGCTGGCTGCTAGCTGGAGGAACGTAGATTAGAGTGTCGTGCTTTGTACGTTTCGCCGATACGTTAAGACGCAAAAAATAGACGTTTACTCTGAGGCCTTTGTAATTGAGTTAAGTACATCGGGCATAAGCAGAAAATAATCTTATTATATAATTCTACTAAGTGATTGATTAAGCCGATAGGAGAATCCCTTTAGGCTGAGAAACAATTAAGAACCACCGTTGTCGACACTGGACGATTAAAAACCAAAGTCTTCGACTAAGGCGTTCTCTTCGTGATGACTCGAACAGCTAAAACATGGCCCCTGTCCATAAGTTTGCTGCAGCTTAACAAGCTAAAGAACGCGTAATCCAAAAAGCTGTTAGCTTTTGAAATACTGATACTTCACGAAATACTGACTCGTCGCTAAGTAAATTAAGTCTATATTATTTTGAAAACAATTTAGTATTATTTCATAAAAACTTTTCCACAACCGTTAATATTTTTCGTATTCATTATCAAATTATTTTTAAAAAACGTAACCAGCCCTATCGCTTTTGTAACAACATATTCTATAGTTGTACATAATAGTTACTAAATAAGCAAAACCTTAATTGTTTTAAGAAATATCATTATTTAAGTGAATACTACGATTACCTAAAAATAAATAAATGTTTATGCACCATTCAGTTACTAGGAATAAGCCAAATCAATTTAATGCTTTCAACTTAGTTATACAGGAGCTGTATTATTTAGCTTAAATATTATTTAACTAATTTTAAATTAAGTCAATAAAAGTAATGACCACTACATCAATATAAATTTTTGTTGTATTTATTGCTTGAATGAATAAACCACATGCTTTTGATGTTTGGAGTTATTTATCCCTCTATGACCCTTTAGAAATCTCAAAAGTTTGATGATGAACTCGCAAAAGTTTAAGGTGCAAAAGGTAAAATGTCTCTTAAAAAATGTACTACTTACTACTTTGAAAGGGAACTTAAGGATATTAAATAATTTTATATTAAAATTTTACATCATTAAATGAAATGCATCGCTAGTTTAAAACAAATACATTTTCGTATAAGTTAAATTTGTATTTAACTGCATAAGCCGCTGACAGTTTGTAGGGTTATCCCTACAAACTACATCTGCAGCCTAATGGTAAACTGCTTTAGAAATCGGAGGTCATGGGTTCGAATCCTAAGGGGACTCAACTCAGTCCAATAACCTAATTGTCTTAAAAGTAAGATGATTCATGCGTCGGATGGGCATGTAAAAAGTTGGTCCGGTCGGATGGAGAAAGCTTGCAGTAGGGGAGGCCTATGTCTAGAAGTTGACCAACACTGGCTGATGACGATGAATCCTACAACATCAACCTTTTCATCAGAATCTACTGTTGAAATGTTTTTGACTCATTAGTATTTTTATTTGTAGGTATTATTAATTGTTGAAAGTTTTTTTTCACCTCTTCATTACATTAAATAAAAGGCCAAAACAACACAATACGTTTTAATAGTAAGTTTACAATTTCTTAACAATTCGTAACTAGTCTCTCTCAACACGATAAATATACAGACTTAAAAATTAAAAATATTTTTTAGGAAAGATGTTTTATGTTGTACCTTTTGAGTATATTTTTAAGACATTTAATAATTTATTCAATTTTAACAATTTATAATCTTATTAGCCTAAAAAAATATATCACAATTAAGGTGATGCTGCTACAACATCAAAATAAATTTAAACATCAAAAACAGGTCAGAAATTCTTAATTAAAGTGATCAAAAATTTTGTTTAAAAAAACAAAGATGTATCTCTAATCACCAAACATCACTTTTAAAATATTGTTGACAATAAAAGTAAATTTAAACGCCATCGTCAAGCAAGTATGCTCAGTACATGCGGATTCAACTCAAGGTCGCATGTAAGACTGAGGATTCATCTCGAACCTGAACCGTTCAACCCTATTTTGACGAGGTGGACCCAAATTTCGTCCACTGTGACGTATTGACTAAAATAATAACAAGAATTTCATCATCCTCAAACATGGCCCTGCAATCCGCTTTCATTAGAATTTATGTTCGATCGTTCACAAGCGTGGTAGCCGTCTTACAAACAGTTAATCAAACATACGATTTTGTTAAGGAATTTATGTACTCGGTCAGTGGAGACGCCTATAGTCTGAAAACTGTTTTATGCACCTTCACAAGGTGGTCGAAAATTACGATATTTATTTATTTTACATTTCTTGGAAAACTTACCGCAAGCATAAAATTAATAGTCTATAAAAAACTGCAGGCCAATTACAAGTTTCCGCATTAAGGCAACTATAACATTTTACATTAAATAAGCAATAAAGGAGAAAAATAAAAAGAACAGTACAGAAAACGATAAACATACTTTTTTTACGGATGACTCACGTTGGTGGAGTTAACCGCTACAACCAGCAGGTTCGAGGCTGTGCAACTTTAAGTGTGCAGACTTCAGCCTCTATTCTGTGGCTTAGCTCCGAGGGACCCTTGAAGGGGACCTCGGCTCAGGCTGCCACTTCTTTATCCTAGCGAGGCTTGATGAGAGGTGCCCAAGAGGGCGAGCCTCAGCTCGATCAGCCGCTGGTCAGGTCCATCACCTATCGCCGTTAGCAACATTGATCGAGGGTGCCCCGTGGGCTGAACCTCGTCTCGATAATTTCTTTTTGGACTTCGGATAGGATAGAAGCTTGTTTTAGGTACTGTTGGTTACGGTACGGCAATTTCAGATCAGGTGCAGGTCAATGTTGCGCAGGTAATACGGCGCACCAGTGGCCCTGCGCATGAATCATTTTGCAGGACTTGAAGCTTGTCAATGTGGATTGCTTTGCATGTGCAAAAAGACAGGACGACATATGTTAAAATTAGACGTATGACTGTCTTGTATAACTTACTTATTGCGCAGAGATAACTTGCTTTTAGGATTTATTAGAGGAAAGAGTCGACCTAAGACGTAGGCC
The DNA here is from genome assembly GCA_029286875.1 of Lamproptera curius. NCBI lineage: Eukaryota > Metazoa > Arthropoda > Insecta > Lepidoptera > Papilionidae > Lamproptera > Lamproptera curius. The sequence goes on from JAGSMT010001110.1 coordinate 53,620, forward strand.
GCTCTGTTTCTGACCGCGTAATGTACGGCCAAATGTCAAGATTTATCTAAGATTACCCCGAGGTATTTGGTCTATTTGACCCAAGGGATAGGCAATCTAGGATTCGGACATTGGAAGGAAGGCACGGATCTCGTCGCGTGAACAAAATAGCCGCGCTTTTTGGAAGGATTGATTTCTATTCTCCATTTCCGGAACCATTCCCTAGGATATTGGCCGCGGATTGGAGTCTTTGACTAACTAGAGATAGGACATCTACTGGTTGAGTATATGCAGGTGTCGTCTGCGAATAAGGCGGTGTCCTACAAGACGGTGTTGTGGGATGTCGTTAGTAAATAAGGAAAGATTGGTCCTAATTAGGGCCTTCGAGGCACGGACCGGTCGAGGCTAGTGATTTGGTTCCCTCTCACGCGGTATCGGACGTTCGATTCTGAGAAGTCTCTATGATGAGTACGAGACGGTCTGGCACTCGAACCTTGATATAACGTGAAAGCCCTTCGTGCCATACTTTATCGAACGCCTTCGCCACGTCGAGGAAAAGCGCCTCCGTGTGATGGCCTCGTATTAAGCTGACTTTAATTTTCTCCGTGATGCAGTGAATTTGGTAAGTAGTGGAAGTGTTTGGCTCGAAAGCCGAATTGAATGGGGTAGGAGCCCTTTAGATTTCATAAAATCTAATAAGCGGGCTTGGACAAGACGTTCATATATTTTCCAGAAACCCTTAAGAGGCTAATGAGACGATAAGAACTGGGAAGTGCAGGTGGTTTGCCGGGTTTGAGGAACCTATAACTCACGTCCTTCCAAGTGTTTGGGAAAATACCCTTGGAAAGAGCTGCGTTATAAATGGGACTAGGATATTGTTTATATGTTCCGGTAGAGTTTAATGACGCAGATTGTTTATTCCGTCGGTGCCGAGGGCTTTCGAGGTTTGAGATTTTGATAATCGACTTGACTTCGCTTCCGGTCACCGGTGAAGTTACATCGCTGAGGAGGAAGTTAAGGTCAATCGCTCGACCTCGCTCTCCACCGTTTGGCGGTGAGCGGCGTCGATCGGTTGAAGTGCTTGGCGTGCATTGTGCCCTCGGGGCTGTCGGCCGGCATTCGGCTTTCTTCATCGAGAAACGCTGAGGAGCATCAGGAAGGTTAGAATGGGATAATGGCGGCATCGGAGGGTTCGATTCCGCCCTTTGGACATGGGAAGTTGCCAGAAACCATGTCTTGTGAGCGTATGAGCAGCGAGATTCGCGTCATTAGCACTTGCAGGGACTTTAGGAATGGCATCTGGGTGTGGCGAGCTAGTGCAGTCTAGCTGAGATTTGAGTTTGCATGCCAGTCAATTATTGTTTTGGTTTGGATGTTTTGGGGTCAGGTGGTCCTAGTTTGAGGGATGACTGGGTGATGATCGTAGGTTAGATCTTCTATGACCTCTATGCCTCTAAAGCAGGATTGACATTTTAAGGAGGCAATATCAAGCATCCGATCTGTAGCCTACCGTGTGCGGGTAGTGCGTATGGTCAAGCGAGCAACGATACTGAAGTTAAGGAGTTCAGATGGTGCATCTAGTGCTGCACCTCGCGAGTTGATTGTGTAACTGTTCCATCGGTGTGCTTGCTATGAAGTCGCCTGCCAGAGATGACGGCGCCTCCTGGAGAATAGCGTCTCGAAGTCGAATTGAGTTATCTCGGAAGAGCTTCTACATGGTAAGTAGACCGAGGCTATAGTGATTGGCGCGTGTCCTGTCATGGCTAACCTACAGACCGAGGGCTTCTAAGTGCGTTCGCGTCGACGGCGTGTCGGTGCTACACAGTGCAGGGACTTTTTATAATAAATGGAGCGTGCCGCCGTGTGAAGCGCCAGCGATCATTTCTTATGATGTATGTTAGCTATTTTGGGATCTCCTCTTCCGGGCTTTAGGAACGTCTCCTGCACCAGTAGAATGTCGACGTTGTTTTCGCGTGAAAAACTGAGATTTCGGTCGCTTTGATCCGCGAGACCGTTTGCGTTGAAAAATGAAATGTTAACTGCGCGTGGCTTTAGACGGCGGGCCGTTTCTATTATTTACTATGGGCGTACTATTCATTTACGTCCCGTAATTAAATCGACTAATTGCCTATGCTTACGAGTAGGCAGACAGGCTCGAATTACCGACGACGGCGTCGAATTCTGCAGTGAAGCGATCGAGCTCTGCGAAGTCGATCTGTCCGGCTAATGTTTCAAGTTGCTGCCATTGCTTGGCTAGAAGCTGTGGGACTACGCGGGCCTGGTTTTAGTGCCGCGCGAGGCGCTCGGCGCTACTACGGTGGTTGTTGTTGCCACGCGGGCATTGAAGCGCTGCGCGGGCGCGTGTTTCCACGCCAGAATAGGTCGGAGGGCGGGAAGGAAGTGAGGAGGCACCTGGGGCGCCTTGGGATGGATGAAGGTGTTGGTGGTTTGCGCTTGGGTGCCTTAGGGCAGCCCAGATAATTACCGTGTGGCGCCTTTGGCGGTTAACGCATGTCGGCGGTTCGTACGTGGTGAGTACTTCCCTATCTCTGGGTCTAGGAGCAATCAAGGTGCCATGGTCACCAAGGCATTTGACCCAGCGAGGGCGTGCGTGACAGTTACAGGGCGAGTGTCCGCATTTGGCAGTTATGACACTGCAGGAGAGCCATTTGGTGTGGCGCGTGGAATGTAACATGCGACATATGTGGTAGTAGATATACACCTTTTTGACCTCAGTGGGCGTTCCAGGGTCAGAGGACCACATTGAAAGGTTTTTCGTCTTAGGATGAGTTAGGCGGAAGGCCGAGTAATGTGGGATGTTTTGTCCCTTAATGGTGTAGATGTCACTCTGTGAGCATCTCCTTCGCAGTCCAGCGACGGACTGTCCGAGTACGCTGCTTTCCGGGAGCGCGTATGTGTAATGGTAATAGTCGTTCTTAAGAGATACGACTATAACTTGACAGTGTGCGTCACTGGTTTCCAGTTGCAATTTAATGCCCTAGTTTCGAGTCAGCTGCTGTGAATTTTGTATTTATTGGACAGCGTGGACCGTAGTTCTGCTCATTTCTCCTTCGACCAGAATATAAATCAGGTGGAGTTTCTTATCTAGGTGGGATTGATGGTTGCTGAAAGCAGCGAAGGTTGCTTGAAGCAGCAGATAGTGTTTGCTGTGAAGCAGCGGTGGTTACTATGATGAGGCCGATGTTGTTGGCCGTGAGGGCGGCCTGAATGGATTGCCGTGAGGCGGCTTTTGGCTCTGTGGCCGATGTTGATGGTCTAGGGGCCGATAGTACTTCCATTACGCTTTTGGCGCCTTAGGTGGCAGGGGTTGGTGATTGGCAGAGAGGCCCTGCTCTTGCGCTTCTTCTTGCGCAGACAACAGGCAGGAACCCTCCTGCGTCTTCGTCTCAGTGACCGGACGGAATTATCAACTCCATTTCAGAGTCGAGTTATTGGGTGAGGTGAGCGGGATGGGGTGTCCGAGTGGATGGTTGGACCTTTCCCAACGATATGATGTTGCTCGCGTCGAGCACGGTGCGTGGTATTGAAGTTGGCCTTGCACAGGTGAGGGCCTCGCGGATGCATCTGTGTCCGCCGGCGGACGATTTTTTAGGTCCTCGAAATTCGAGGCCTGGTCACTGAGGGTGACTGAATCCATGATAACGATTGTTTTGATTGGTTTAAAATGCATAATTAGCGTGAAGCACCCCGGTGAAGCCGAGGGTTTGTGTATCCTCCCGCCCAGTGAGCAGGGAGGTGTAAACCTAACGCGTTTGAAAACTCTGGCGCTTTAGGGAGCTGGGTATACCACTACGCTGCTGCCTGGCGCAACAAGCGAGCGATAAAATGATTCTATATAATACCACGTGGGTGGTGTGCGTATTAGTTAAACTACGTTCGGTGAAACGTGGCAAGAGAAACTATAAGTTAGAGGGTCCCTACATCTCAACGAAACCTGCAGACGGGGAAGGATAGAACAGACTCACCGGACGGCTACAGCTATCTACGCTCAGGCGTACGCGCCTAGCGCGTCGACTGTTGCTTCCGGCACACACTGACACTGTTACTAGCACTATGCACGAACACTACTGTCTCTTTCTTCTTTCACGCGGCGTCAGGGGAGGCGTGCACAGGTGGGCCAAGCGGACGGCGCAGGTAGCAGGAGGATCGAGGCGGGCTTGTCCGGTCGATCCGAAACTAACTCGCACTGATATGTATATAACATACTCAATCAATCTTCCTTAAAAATATTCTTGACTAGCTATTGCGCGCGACTTTTTCCGCGTATTTACAAAAAACTAATGAAATTAAGTTAAAGTTTTTTGTAAGAAAAAAGTAAGCTAGGAAAAATTTTAAAAAGTGATGTTTTAATATGTGTTTCGGATAATCATTTAAAAATAGAAATTTTGATGTTACAAATAGACAATGCAATTTTATTGATTTGTATAGTACCATCTATCTATAGATAGTTAAAACATATTTGAAATCAAAGCTATATTAATATATTGTGTTTGTTTCAGTATAAAGAAAAATTAATAATTTACGTTTCATTACATAACATTAAGAACTTGTAGTTTCGTTATACATCGTTGGGCTAAATTTTTATTTCTGTGGGATTATAAACAGATGGCACAGACTACCCATCCTCCTTATTAAAATTAGGATTTTTATTACGAAATCTATGTCTTTTTGTATGGAATTTAGGTTTACCAAATAGTTGGGTTTATCTACAATATGGTCGCAAAAGGCTTTATTATTATTAGTTTTTATATGTCCTCAAAAGTGAATGTAAAGATAATAGAGTATAATAAAACGGAAGCACCGGAGTCCAAATTTCTCCCAAAGATTAATTAATAGATAAAAAGATAGTCACGAAATTTCATACTTCGGTTCTTCCTGAGTCAGAGGCCTCTTTTTTTAACCGGTGGTAGTTTAATTACCAACAATTAAAATGAATGTAATGTGTAATGTTTTTAAATTTAATTATTACTCTGTACGGACTCCATAAAAAGATTATCCATATAAGAAAATGTATAAATTCAAAAAATTGTAACTTGAGTATAACGTGTGAGATAAATACTTCAGAATTAAGTATTTTATATTTTTAAAGCGATAGCAGTTACAAAGGAACATCATTATACATTTAATAATTCACGCCGAGCTGTGCGTTAATTAAGCATTGTTAATTTATAAAATTAAATGTGCTTCCAGAACCTCGTTCAATTAAAGTAATATTTATCAAATTTATATTATTATTATCATGTGCGTTATATATTTAAAACTCAATAACATTAAAAAAATTGGGTTCTACTACCACCATAGGAAATTTACACAACTTCTACTTATTTCATCTGTTTAGGATTTTTTTATCGCAGGAAAAGTAACCACAGTTCAATGTTGTCTTTAAATCTCAATACAAATATAATCATAAAGTAGCGATAAAAATACTGTTTAAAAATACAAATAAGCTCTTTCTTTTGGTTTTATTGTCAATCGACTTATTGTGTAATCAATTAAATCGATATTGTGTTAATTTTTCATAGTTAAATTTATTTACAATATACCCAAAAGCTATTTAGAATTTTACACTTAATTTGCTCTTTAATATGTATACCTACAGGGTGTACAAAATTTAGATTCAAAACAGCCTTGTAAGAATAAGCTGGTAAAGTTATAACATGTTGTTTATTTTGTCTTGCTGTAGCAATGCTACTGCCTCGTCACCTATGGTATTTTTAGTGTCCGACCGAACTTTCGGTTTCAGGTTTCAGTTTCGGCGAGTTTCGGCCAAAAATCAAGTTTCAGCCAGTTTCGGTTTGCCAATAATCGAAACTTTGAAACGAAACTGGTTTCAAAGTGTTTTCAATTTCAAAATATAGCGAAAGTTAAATGTATCATTGCAACAATCGAGCTCAGAATCAGTCGATTTTAGTTCAGACACACATTCCAAGATTGACAAAGAAATGATGATTCTTCTAGAAAGACGAGAGGAAACAAATATAGTGAGAACAAAATATATACTCCTTGGTAATCAAAAATAAATACAAATAATACTGGAAAGTTAGCTCAGATTAATTGTATAAGTTTAATAAAAATCTTCTAGTCTCTTATTTTTTTCTGAATGTAGTCATTGTTTGCTATGTGTGGAAATGTTCTCGAAAAAGAGAAACCAAAGTGACCATGTCATTAAAACTACTGTTATAAAAGTTAACAACGCAAGAGATTACTGCTGCTCAAAGGCAACATGAGTAGAGACTGCTCTGTCATAATCAATTGTCCAAAGTGGGTTTCTTAATTTCGAGTAGGAGAACGTACACGGAAAACGAACATGGTTGCAGACGTCCATCGAAGCCAGTAATCAACAAGAAACAATAAGAATATGCTGCCATATTCGAAAAAACTGTTTTTAGCGATCAAAGAAGTACCATCTGATACCTAATCCAAGAAACGAGCATTTCATATAGAGGTACTCAACGCATATTGACACAAATTTTGAATATGAGAAAAGTCTTCGCAAGATCAGCTGATGATCAAGATGCCGAGAATCAGAAACAAAATCGACTTCGAAGATATCGTTGGACAAGTTTTAAGAAGATTCTAAAAACTTTAAATCTAGTTTGTGGCCAGTGGACGAAACACGGGTTTATCCCGAAGGATCTTCATGCCGCTGAGGTATATGGCCTG